>WOVY01010227.1:0-125000 GCA_013436015.1 Rhipicephalus annulatus | reverse complement strand
AAACCCAATTTCCGCGTGCACGCATGCCTATTACGGCGTGCGCGCATACCTATTTCGGCGTGCGCGCATACCTATTTGGGCGTGCGCACGCGCATACTTATTTGGGCGTGCGCACGCGCATACGTATTTGGACGTGCGCACGCGCATACCTATTTGGACGTGCGCACGTGCATACCTATTTGAACGTGTGCCGGCGCATACTTATTTGGGTGTGCGCAGGCGCAAACCCAATTTCGGCATGCGCACAAACGCAATTTCGGCACACGCGCGCACAGACGCGATTTCGGCGTGCGCACGCGCATACGCAATTTTGGCATGCGCACGCGCAAACGCAATCAGATTACCAACATTTTGACCTCTTGGCTAAACACCAGCTTTTGTATGTCGCGCCTATATGTGAACTACACAAATGACACAAAAAATAAAAAAAATAGTTATGAGAAACTTTCATAGTTTTTTAGAAGTTTAGAACTTGCCTTGTGAGTGGGCGATAAGAGGGAGTTTAGTCTACACCGTGGGCTTCATCGATTACTTTTTTAAGCCAGAACATAAATCTCCCCCCCTCTCAACCAACTTTATTAAAACATGAAGGATGACTCCGCAATACAAAAAAGCAGGAACAGGAGGGAAAGAGAAGTCAAGGATGTTAACCAGTCTGGAGCGACCGGTATGCTACCATACACTAGGGATAGGGATGACGGAGTTTGAAAGACGAAAAAAAAGGAAAGAGAGGAGAGCTCACACACGCGTTGGGCTCACAAATGCTGATGACGTGAGACATGTTGACGCACACTAACTGACAAAAGTCCGAAAAGACGCGGTTTTAGTCCACTACAGTTGCACTGAATGATGAATGCTTCCTTGACTTTTTAGAAATACTATGATGGCGATCGTTAGCCATATTTCCACTCGAGTGATTCAAGTACTAGGCTTGAGAGGTCCAGGACTTTGATAGCGCTTCGAGCAGATATTGTCCTAATGTCCAACAAGATCTCCTGGATGGCATCCATGAGAGAACGAAGCATAATTATTTCTTTGCCATCTTTCTTATGTTTGTCATCAGCGGTTGGCGAAGACCCCTGTGTGGGCGTGGTCCTTTGACGTTTATGGTTAGCGGACGACTTGGGAAATTAGGTCATTTCTCTGTAGAGATATTTCTCTCCGCAGTCTTCTTTGAATTTGTCGGTTTCGTTGCGGCTCCACTTAATGGTGCAGCAGTAGAAGTGTCGCTGTCGTTGCGAGCTTGCGCAGTCTTTGAGGTGGAACAATGGTACTGACGCCGCGCTGCCAACGCTGGACTGTTTCGGCAGCATTTCTTATGGTCGAATCGTCTGTGACCATTTGCTTAAGCACCACGCGCTCCTTCTTGATTCGAGGGCAGTCTTTCGATGAGGCAGTATGTGAGCCATTACAGTTACCATATTTAAGAAATGTGGATTAACACGCATCTTCCGCATGGGGTTCTGCGCACTGGGGGCACCATAGCGAGTTCGTGCAGACGCTCTTGACGTGACCTAGTTTAAAGTACTGGTGACACTGAAGTGGCTTTTGCACAAAAAGCCGAACAGGATGTCGAAAATTTCCGACTTTGACATAGGATGGTGTGCAGTCGCCTTTGAAGACCAGTTACACACAGCATGACTTCGCAAGGCGGTGTACCTGATTTATGACGGTACCCTCATTTGGCGGTTTGATAAGATTAGGCAAATCAGCGTGGAGAATCGCAATGTCTACGTCGTATATCACACCAGCTATAGATGCGTTGTCAATTGGTGTAAAAAGGCGCATTTTGATGCCGCCTAGCTCAGTCACTTGTTTAAGTGGCCCAAGCGCATTCACGTGGAATACGTATATGGCGAGAATATTTTTTCGCGCATTTACTCCGATTTTCTTGATTTTATTAGGTACCGTAGGTTTCAAAAAAAGTGGAGAGTGCTTGCCTGTTCAGCAGTCGCAGGTTTTTTGAGGACTTTTCTGGTACAAAGACGTCGTGTGGCCTGCCTTCATGCGTAGACTTCATAGTCGCTGTACACGAACAGGTGGGCGAGGCTGCGTTGACGATCTCCTTCGCTCTCTTGCTCCGGGCAGGAATGAAATCATCGTCGGATGATTCGTCTTCCGAGGCGGTTGAGTACAGCTCTATGTCCTCGCTGCCACTGAGTGAAGTTCCACTCTTGCTCGCGTTGGTCAGCCGAGATGACTGCTGGCCAGGTAGTTTTTAGGAAGGCCCGCTTCCATGGCCACAAGACGCGGAGCCTAGGCACCAGAAAAAACTGAAGGTTAAAAAAATCGGAGAGTAGAGAGAGTAGATGATGATGATGAGCCTTTTGCTTTGCAGACACTCGCCCACAAAGGGGGATCGGCCAAGAACCGGGCGGCAGGATCATTAAGGTAATTATGCATTTTAAATCACTATTTACAATTTCAGAATAGAGAAAAAAGAAATCTTAAAAAATGTATGAAAATGCTACACGAGCTAGTGGTCAGGCATTCAGGTTGTCTCGGAGCTGAAAATATTAATAACAATAGACTAACAAGGTAATATTTTTGTTGCCATTATGTACGCACACACAACAAAGCAAACCTTCCTGTGGCTATCATGTAATACCTCCGAATGATAAAATTACTGCCATGTTTATTTTTAAGCAACAGCTTCCCAATTGGTTCCACCATGCATCTCTTCCTTTGAAAAGGATATCTGTGACAGAATAAAAAGAAATAATATATTGATTCTAACTCCTTGCAAAAGAGACATAACGAAGATGCTGTGAGTCCAGCTTTATGTAAGTAATAATACAGTTGCGGCATTCTGCATCGTAACCTGGTGATTGTAATTTTTCACTGCCGAGATACGCACCACTGTTTGTTCCAGCGAAATCTTTGTACGAAGTCTCTGACTTTATCCAATAATATTTTTCTATTTCCTTGTGCAAACAAGCATTTATATATCTGAGTGCTGTTACATAAGTTAAATCAGGTAAAACAGGTAACAGTGGTCCACTTAAAGATGCTTTGGCTAACAAGTCTGCCATCTCATTCGGATAAATCCCGCTGTAGCCAAGTACCCATAGCAAGTGGAATTTTCTCAGGTTTGCTAGTAATAAACTACTAATCATACTCAATAACGTCAAATTTTTTGCTGCAGATAGTGCAGTGCATACTGAGAGAGAATCAGTAAGTATGACTGCTTCTGATTCGCTTGCAGGAAGTTCACGAAGTGCTAGAATCATCGCAAATAATTCAGCGATGAATAGGGGCGTATAATCTAATAATCGAACTGAAAATAAAAAAAAAACAGTCATGAGAAGTACAGAAGATGCCTACTCCAGCCTTTTCGTTTAATACGGATGCATTCGTTGCAATTGTGTTGTTTATGAACAGATGAGTCAAGTAATCTTGTAACTGATTATTTAAATATCGAAGGGGCATTTGTTTCGCGTTAGAGGGGAAAATATTGTTACGTAAAAATGACACGAGGTGTGTCTATTTAAAATCCATATTCAAAATGATGCGTATGGCGTCGACTAAGATGGAAGCAGCACGCGCAACCGACAGAGCACTTCCTCGTTGTCGTCTTTTCACCGCTGAATATACGTCAGCTACGTAGCATTACCCCCCCCCTACCCCCCCCCCCGGCGGTAAAAGTGCCGTCTCGGTGCACATTAACTACGGTCTTCAGTAGGCAGGTGGTAAGGTTTTAGCCTGCTGACGTGCACAGCATCACTGGGTGTGGTTGCAGGCAGGCTTGTGGTCTCAGATGCAGGAATGATCTCATAGGTGACGTCGGTTACCTGGCGGATGATACGGTGAGCGTGTCCTCGGGAGTAGGACGGGACTTCAGGGCGAGTCAGGGGACATGCTGAGGGAAGTCCGAGGTTCGCAAACTCCTGCCTCACCACAGCTTGTATTAACGCCACTGACGGCTGTCGTTGGTCAGAGGCGAGCGTTGCGAAAACGGGTGGCTGAAGAGGAGCCGGAGAGGCGGCTTCGATTTCCCGACGAACAATACGTGTGACGTTGTCATACGTGGGGGACTGGCGGGCGGCTTCACACGATGAGGTCGCGGCCGTGTTGGGCAGCCGGGTGAATCGCTGAGTGATACGGCGGCTTTTGGCTTCTTCGAACCGCCGGCACTCTTTAATGATAGCGTCGACGGTGGCAACGTTGTTGTAAACTAGTAGATTAAATGCGTCGTCTGCTATGCCTTTCAGCACATGGGCTACTTTCTCCGACTCACTCATGTGCTCGTCAATCTGGCGGCATAGGGCGATGACGTCGTGAATGTACGCGACGTACGACTCCGTCTACGTCTGTGCACGAGGCGCCAGTTCATTCCGCGCTGCGATCTGCCGCCCAATGGTGTCGCCAAAAAGGTCGCGGATCTTTTCTTTAAAGGAGTCCCAGCTCGTAATCTCCGCTTCGTGCGTCTCGAACCACACGCGCGGTGGGCCATCGAGGTAAAAAAGCACATTGGCAAGCAGAAGAGTCGGGTCCCACCTATAGCTTGCGCTGACCCGTTCGTACCGGTTGATCCATTTGTCGACGTCAACGCCATCCTGACCGGAAAAGACACCGGGATCCCGAGCAGGAGGTAGAACGACGTATGTAGAAGTCACGGTAGGGGCAGGTGGCGAAGACGATGGTTGTTCAACCTAGGACATGGTTGGACCTATGATGATGTGGCCGTTTCGGAGCTTCGTGATGAAGACGGGGAAGTACCCAGCCCCTCCACCACAAAGATGTTACGTAAAAATGACACGAGGTGTGTATATTTAAAATCTATATTCAAAATGATGCGTATGGCGTCGACTAAGGTGGAAGCAGCACGCGCAACCGACAGAGCACTTCCTCGTTGTCGTCTTTTCACCGCTGATATACGTGAGCTACGTAGCAATATTATCAAATTCTATTGCAAGTTCTGAATTAGGCATCTTAGTTGCGGTAATCTGATAGATATTTACATTCAGAGGTTCTAGCAGCGCTTGAACGAGCGTAATCTGAGGAGAGTGTAGTTGAGTCATTGTGTTCCGAAGAATGCGCTTTCTTCTTGAATATAAACGTAATGCGCTTGTCTCAGAGGCGAATTGTATATTTTCAAGAAAGTTTGAACTGTAAGAATTCTAAACCGGGTTAACAAAGGTGGAAGACGCGCTTCCACATACAAATTGTTATTTGCAACAAATTTGGGGAGTCCAAGACACAAGCGCAAAGGTTCTCTTTTTAATAATATTAACAATGTCATCTTGTATGCCACGCTGCCAGAAAATAATACAAACCCGAATTCTATATTAGGCCTCACATACATCTTGTGAATCATCATCAATAAAATCCATCGCAGTCCTGTCTTTCTGTTACGCAATTTTCGTAACCACCCCAAAGCACGTGACGTTTTACAGCCAACCTCATCCATGTGGCTTTTCCAATCAGGCGTTCTATTATATACAATGCCTAGGTATTTCAGAAAATTGACCTGGGGAACACGCTTTTTACGGTACATCAGAAAATGTTACAGGATGCTTAAAAGAGAACGGCAGAAGTGAACTTTTTTTGACGTTCAATGACGTATGGATGTTGTCAAGCCATACTTCTAGCATGTTCATGAAATTCTGTAATGCCTGATACAATGTGTGCAGATCACTGTTTGCTGCAAAGAAAGCAATATCATCTGCATACACATAAATTTGAATATCCCGATTACTTGGAATGGAACTTAGTAGTATGTTGAATAAAACAGGGAAAAATACTGAGCCCTGAGGTACACGTCGTGTCTGCTTACATCTTTTAGAAGAGCATTCACGCAAGAAGCAATAAAGTTCTTTGTATTTTACAACTCTCAATAAAAGTCTATTACTACTACTACTACTACAGTTATCCATTAGGTTACATATTTTGGAAAGTGATAGTCTTGCATCTGCGGGATTAGGATAAGATACTGCACTATATTGTACGCTTTAGCTAGGTCTAAAGTGACTAATGCACAGTATTCGCGCCGATGCCGAGCCAGCTGTGACTTTCCAAATCCACATGTGCCCACCAAATAGAGTATCCTTATCTAAAGCCAATTTGTCTGGGGTTTAATATTGTATGTTCAGTGACATAGTTAATTATACGAGCATTCAAGACTATCAACAAGTTTGACCAGGTTAGACGTCAATGAAATAGGCCTTACGTTATCCAGAGTAAACTCCATCCCCTGTTTCTTTATTATCAAAATTATTTTGGAAAGCTTCCGTTCTGCCAGAATCCAAGAATTGTTCTGTGAAAAATTAACTATATTATGGATTTCATGTGGGTATATGTCGTATATTGCTTACCATTGTAGAGGTCATCAAATCAATCTCCTAAATCATCTGTCACAGGTTATAACTCAGCCTGAACTATATTTTTAGAAGGTCCTGCTTTCGGAGAGATAGATCTATGAGTAACTGTCAGATTTTCCTTCTCCGTACTTCTTGAAATCAATGAAGCCTGGGAATCCCGATTTTGCACAGAAACTGTACCAATGATTTGTGTCAGCTGTTGCGTTAACATATTAGCCAAGGCTTCAAAAAGAGTAGATGCCAGACACTGTATTGGCTTTTCAGTAGCCTTTTCAATGGCCTCAGTTATCGACTTTGCGAGCAATACATACATTGCAGCTGTGTGCCGTGATGTTAAACCTGCGTATCATTTCGATTTTTTATGCATTTTTGCTACCGCCTTCCTCCTAGAGCAACGCCTGCGTTTGATGATTTCTAGAACACCCAGTTCTCTTTCTTTTGCGGCACATAAAGTAGAGTCTGCAGGGTGCGCTTCATTACACAAGCAGCACTTCCGGTCATCAGAATTGGAATCGCGGCTCTCATGACTCTCTCCGCACAGACATCTAGCCTTTGATCTGCATACCTTCATGCTGTGGCTAAATTGCCAACATTTCAAGCACTGCAGAGGTTTCGGGGAAACTGGCGACACTTTGTAGTTAGTGTCCATGCCTTAAATTCTGTCGGTCTGATTCTTTCTGCAAAAGTAACTATAACCGATTCGGTAGGCGATTTTGTTTTATAAGTCATTTGGGTGCATCGATAGACTGAAACTGCTCCAGCTACAGCAAATAAGTCAAGAATTTCTTGAGGTGCCAGACTCGAATTCACCCCACAAACTATGTGCTTCGTACATGCAAAAGGAGCTGAAAGAAACGGGCTCACTGGCTGTGCAGCTAATTCAGAACAATTCAGAAGCTCTCGGACAAAATCCTGGTCTGCAGAGCAGCAGAGGATACCCCCTCGGCCGAATTGGTGGACCTCAGTGATCTTCTGGAAGAACGAAGATGTTTTCTGAAGCTTCACTTGTGTTACCTTCGAATTCTTCATTGGAATAGAACCCCCATTTGTAGGAACCATAGCCACAGGGACGTAGTTGTCTCCACTGCGCAGCACGGTATCGATCGGCCAATCTTTGACCGGTAACGAGGCCAGCCAAGGAGAGTGCCCTTGACCAGGTGTTGAGAGAGACAACAGAATATTCTGACTTGCCTGACCTCCAAAGAACTGCAACAGGGTATCTGCTGTGTTGGGGGCTGGCTGGTCCTGACGAAGCAGAAGAAGAAGACGGCCGACAGAGACTTACGCGGCCGGCGGGGACGCCGACCAGCCCGAACACGTGGGTTAGCGCGAAGCGCCGAAGAGAAGAACAAAACCGCACTCCACGGTTACCCAACGCACACTGGTTTTATTTTACAGTCGCCTTGAAATCCTGGATGCCAGAGTGGCGCCCCCTGGCATCCTCACATTTCATTCCGAAACCGAAACCGAAAACCCAGAACACAACAATCATCCCCTCCTCGAAAGAAGTTCACCTATACACTGTTTATATTTATACATGATTGATGTACGTTAGAACACATGAAAATTCAGAGCACGGCACACCGAACTCACACACTATGAGTCCAGAAAATGCACTGAAAAAAATGTACAATAGAAGTCCTGAAAATGCACTGAAAAAAATGTACACAACTCAGTACATTATTGATTTCATGTATTGGACCTTTTCACAGAACAATAATGTTCACAACAGTAATGAACAAGGGTTCTACATCACGTAGTCTTCGAACCGACGCGGCTTCTGCTGCTTCTGCTTAGGGCAGGCCCTTTTGGGTGTAGAATCAGGTGTGTCTGCACCTTGGTCACTTGTGCTCTGATGTGACACATCAAGAGCAGTGAAAGATTGTGAAGGCTCTGAACGAGCGTTAAAATTCGCGGTCTCATCAGAGCTCGCAGCATGAGCTTCGGAAGAATTTGCGGACCGAAGTCCGGTTCAATGGTCTCAGCCTTATTTGAAGGTTTGAAGTGAACCGTATGAGTTGGTGTACTTGAACCAACGAGACCGACTGGTAACTCCTCCCCCTTGAAGAAATGCCTGTACATGGAGGCCACATGTAATAATTTGATGAATAGTGTAAAGGCGTGGACGCCACGTGATGGGGAAGACCTTTAGGTGATGAAGGCGAATCCGTATGAAAAATAACAAGGCGCGAAGCATTCCAGATGTTACCATCACTTAAGCGAAACGAAGTGGGGCTAACCTTGCCCAAGACTTTGTAAGGACCCCGATACTTCGGGTGCTTGCTTGGCACACGAACCTTGACTAGATCGCCAGTGCGAACCTTGGACTGCTTTGCACCTCGACGGCTGTCGACATACTTTTTAATTGCTTGTTGACGAGAAAAAACCCTGGTACGGATTTGATCAGGAGAAGACACTGCTATGTTACGAGGCAAAGAGACTATGTCGAGAGCAACTCGCAGTTGCCTACCATGGAGAAGTTGAGCAGAAGACACTGCAGTGGTGCCTTGTGGTGTGAACCTGTATGAAGCTAAACATTCAGTCAAGACTTGCTTGAGGGGACGGTGCTCTAATTCGGCGATCTGGATATGTTCCTTCAGAACGCGATTAAAGCGCTCAATTTGCCCATATGATTGGGGATCGAAAACTGATGACCTCAATAGCTGATTTCCTCGTTGTGAAAGAAAAGCCTCGAAATGTTGGGACTGAAACTGTGGACCATTGTCCGTAACTATGACATCAGGAAAACCTTCCCGGCTGAAGATTGAAGACAGAAACTCAATGATGACCTCAGAAGTAACTGTATGTATGAAACAAAGCTCTGGCCAATTGTAATGGTAGTCAATGAGAGGAACAATGAACCGGGCGTTTTGCGGAACATTATGCAAAGAACCGATGATGTCCATGCCCAGTTTCTGCCAAGGCCGATCAGGCCACTGGACTCGCTGTAACGAAGAAAACGGAGGTTTAGCAGACTTGTCAGCTGCCTGACATATATGGCAGTTGTTAACTGCATTCTCGACCTGCTTGTCTAAGGCTGGCCACCAGTACCTGTCTCGGAGATTTTGTTTGGTGCGGACAATGCCTGGATGGGCCTCGAGGGCAAGCTGTATTATTAGCTCGTTACGGAAAGAAGCAGGGGGAATCACGCGTTCATCGCGGAAAAGCAAAACCTCGACACAAGACAGTCCCTGTCAGACTGTGAAGTAAGGCAAGAATTCAGAAGGAAGATTACATTTGGAAGGCCATCCTTCACGTAAATATTTGAGAACTTGAGACAAACTGGAATCTGCAGCTGTAGCTGCCTGAAGCTGAGCTTTAGTAATGCAGAAAGTAAATGACAAAATAACTTGCTCATCCCGCTCTTCAGTAACCGGTATCTGAAGAGGAAGGCACGACAGTGCATCAGCAACCACGTTATTAGAACCCTTACAATATTGAACACTGAAATTATAATACATGAGTTTGGCACACCACGGGAAATGCGAATGGGGCGGCGGCCTTGGGGTTCTGGAGAAAGAAGAGCAACAAGTGCTTGGTGATCTGTACGTAATGTGAAGTGCCGGCCCCACAAGTAAACATGCCATTTCTCACAGGCAAAAAGACACGCGAGAGCTTCACGAGTTCAGCAGGGGTCAACATACGAGATGCAAAAGCGATAGTGATCAGCTGATCACCTCTGAGTTGTTGAAACACAGCTCCCAGTCTAACATCGGACGCATCCGTCGTGATTACGATGGGCCCCGCCGCGGTGGTCTAGTGGCTAAGGTACTCGGCTGCTGACCCGCAGGTCGCGGGTTTGATTCCCGGCTGCGGCGGCTGCATTTCCGATGGAGGCGGAAATGTTGGAGGCCCGTGTGCTCAGATTTGGGTGCACGTTAAAAAACCCCAGGTGGTCGAAATTTCCGGAGCCCTGCACTACGGCGTCTCTCATAATCAAATGGTGGTTTTGGGACGTTAAACCCCACAAATCATCGTGATTACGATGGGAAGCTTCTCATTGAAATTACTAACAGCTGGCTTTGAGGCCAGTATTTACTTAACTCGAATGAAGCTCTGCTCAGCTTCAGCTGACCAGTTAAAAGGCTGTGCTTGACGAAGTAGAGTACGCAGTGGTTCAACAACATCAGCATAGTGAGGAAAAAACTTGGCATAATAACCAACAAGACCTAAAAAAGATAGCAAGGTTTTGTCATCAGTAGGCCATGGGGCATCGACAATGGCCTGAACTTTAGATTCAACAGGTGTCAAGCCGCGAGAACTGACATTATGTCCTGGAAATTGTAACTCATTCACAGAAAAAATGCACTTGTTATTAAGTTTCATACAACATTCACTGATGTGGTTGAGAACAGTATGCAAGTTAGCATCGTGCTCTTCGCGAGTACGTCCCTACACCAAAATGTCAACCAAGTAACAAAGGGCGCCATTACACAGGGCGCCTTAAGAATAATTGACATAATTTTCTGAAACACTGCAGGGCCGATGCAAGCCCAAAACACACGCGGCCAAACCGAAGCAAGCCTTCGTGCGATACAAATGTGGTTAAGTCTCTAGTGCACTCAGAAAGTTCAACTTGGTGATAAGCGGACGCGAGGCCCCGCTTGGAGAAACATACCGCTCCGGAGAGCTGATGAAGCAGTTCTTCCATGTGAGGAAGTGAAAAACCGTCTACGACGATCGCCTTGTTCGGTTCTCGTAAGTCGACGCATAGTCGAAGGGATCCATCTTTTTTCTTGACGACGACCAGTGGAGGAACCCAGTCGAAAGCAAAGACAGGCTCGATGATTCCGCTTGCTTGAGGGCGAGACAGTTCCGCAGAGACTTGCTCATGGAGAAGAAGAGAAATGCGGCGCAGCTTGGCACGCACAGGGCACACACCTGGTCGATGCATCACTTTATGCACAAAACCGCGCACACAACCCAGTTCACGGGTGAACAGGTGGTGGAATTCAGAAGGCGCGTTGGCCGGACGATCATCTTGGACGTCGACTTGAGAACACGTCATAGACGCACCGACGATGTTGATGGACAAAGCCCTG
This sequence comes from Rhipicephalus annulatus, assembly GCA_013436015.1. Lineage (NCBI taxonomy): Eukaryota > Metazoa > Arthropoda > Arachnida > Ixodida > Ixodidae > Rhipicephalus > Rhipicephalus annulatus. The sequence goes on along the minus strand of WOVY01010227.1, from coordinate 113,638 downwards.
ATGGCATCACGTCCCAAAAGCGAGCTGCCATTGGCAGTTACATAAAAAGTAATGGAAGCGGTGCGATTGCAATAGGAGACCTGAGCTGTAAAATGACCTAAATTATCAATCGTTTCCTTGGAATATGTTTGTAGAACGACGTGTGAAGGCAAAAGCCGAATATTGGAAGAATGACTATGAAATTCAGCGGCACTGATTAAAAAGACTGAGGCACCAGTGTCCACGAGAAATGACAAGGGCACATGGCCCACTGAAGCTACGATGCTGTGCTAGGACGTAGTGTGGATGCCATCCACATTTAAAACAGTGACCGTATTGATCTGTGCAGTGCTCGAAGGAGCGGACGAAGAAACAGGTTCAGGAAGATTTGCTGGACGGGAATTGCATACGGACTGAGAATGTCCGATTTTTCCGCACGCAAGACAAGTGCGCTTTCTCGCGGGACACTGCGCAAAATTGACTAAATGCCGAGCCGATCCGCAACGAAAGCAATGCGCGTTTGCGCTTGAAGAAGAAAATTGCGAACGCGAGTTAGGAGCTCGGTGCTGTTCCTGAAACCAAGAATTTGGCGGAATGGGGTCGCCATACTGTCGGCTTCCTTGCCCCCGTGACGCAGATGGGCCGCCATGTGGGCCGCCGCGCCGAGACGAAGATGAAGGGCCGCCATGTTGACGCGTCCCGTGAAACAATGAGCCGCCGCCTTGGCCCCCCGCAGTAGAAAGTTGCAGCACTGAATGCGGAGCGAATTGCTCCAACTGGGAAATAAGCTCGTCCTCTCGCGCAATCAAGACGGCTTCGGATAATGAAATCGAGGAGCCCTTTTGAAGCATGTGGCAGCGGACGTTTTGCGAGGCTACCCCGGTGAAAAGCTGATGGCGGATCATATCGTCCTCGAGCGCGCCGAAGCCGCACGACGCGGCGAGCGTTCGAAGAAAAGTAATGAACTCGGAGACTGGCTCACCAGGCAATTGTCGCCTTTCTAGGAATTTTACGCGTGCGAGATAATCGCACGGGACATCTTTAAAATGCTCATCGAAAAGAGCAACAGCATTCTTGAAGGCATCATCCGACGCTGGCGTCGGCGACGCGTTGGTGGCGTCCAAAGTATAGAAGAGCATTAACCCGGCAGGGCCCAACGCGTTGAGCAGCAGGGCCTTGCAACGCTTGGGCTTGCTGGCGTCCTCCCCGGCCGCGTCTGCGTAGGCCTGAAACACCAATTTCCAGTCCGCCCACGGAAGTGGTGGGTCTCCGGGCGAATGAAGAAATAGGGGCGGTGGAATAGGAGACGCCATTTCAAACAAGAGGAATGGAGAGGTGCAGACGAGACGAAATTTACGCCAGTACACTGTTTGAAGACGACGACAGAGGCGGCTTAGCTGAATGAAGACGGAATGAAGCGACGCAGCATGCTGTAGCCACCTTGCTGGGAACAAAGAGCGTCGAGGGTTAGCAGGGTAGGTCCGTTAGAAGCAAGATAAAGACGAACACGGAGAACGAAATGGGTTCTTACACGTCCTCGTCGCCATTGCTGAGTTGGGGGCTGGCTGGTCCCGACGAAGCAGAAGAAGAAGACGGCCGATGGAGACGTACGCGGCCGGCGGGGACGCCGACCAGCCCGAACATGCGGGTTAGCGCGAAGCGCCGAAGAGAAGAACAACAACCGCACTCCACGGTTACTTAACGCACACTGGTTTTATTTTACAGTCACCTTGAAATTCTGGATGCCAGAGCGGCGCCCCCTGGCATTCTCACATGTCATTCCGAAACTGAAACCGAAAACCCAGAACACAACAGTATCTGTTGAGAGAAAATAACAAGGAACATGACGATTCCAAAGGAAACCAATTCTTTGCTAACAGAGATCCTGCCGCTCGACCTTGAGCAGACTGCTGCCAGACCGCTACAAATCTCAGACTGCTATAATTTGTAGATGTAGATCTTAAACTCGTGGCTCACACCCACTTTGGGGAATCGGCCAAGAATCAGGTAGCTTATGAAAAAAAGAAAAAAAAGAAAACAAATGTATATAAATAAATACTGGCGAAAAGAAAACAACAGAAATATTCTTTTTTGTATATTAGTTTTGAGAAAACTTTTGATGATTTAGTTCAATTTCTAGCGCTTGGATACACGAACACTTCGTCGTTGTTTTCAACAAAACCTCAGCAATACAAAAATACATTCCCAGAGGCTACAAGCTATTTTTTGTGACGGGAAGACGAAGTTATTTGTTTACAGAACACACCTTGCTCGTTTTTGTGCTTTTCTGGATTTTTCGCTGCAGTTGTGGGGTCTATCGCCCCATACATTGCGGTGATGGATGTTCAACCTCACGGGGCACCGTTCGAGTCCGCTTCGACCGCGAGGACTGCTTCGAGGCAGCGAGGAAGAGCGTCTAGTGAGAGTGAGGACAATAAGCTGTACTCCGCATCAAGGGACGAGTCTTCGGACGACGGCTTCCAACCCGTTCTGTACCACAAGGCTAAACGATGGATCGTCAATGCATCTTCGGCTTCAAGCAAGACCACCGTAAAAGCTGCCCCTCATCGATGGCCTCATTCTATCCTGTTTGTGCCGCTGAAGGCTACCGACCGTCTACGCGCGCTGAACACGCAAGCACTCTCTGTGTATCTCGAGAATATTACGCCAAATGAGATCAAAGAAGTACGACTAAACGCAAGAAGGAACATCTTGGCAATCGATGTGCTGAACCCACGTGCGCTGAACGCGATTCAGAAAATAACGCAACTGGGTAAGATCAATGTCAAGTCTATAATACCAGCTGATAGCACCATTTTAACAGGTGTAATTTATGACATTGCCACTGACGATCCAAACTCGGATCTCTTGTGAATATCGGCCACCTTCGTAACAGACATTGTGCGAGACTTACGTTTAAAGGAGACTGTCTCCCATCCCATGTGAAGGTTGGCCATTTTCGTCACCAGGTCTGACCATTTGTTCCAAAACGCATGCGATGTCATAAGTGCCAGAAGATCAGCCATGTGCAGGGTGCGTGCAGGAACTCCGAAGTGGGCCACTGATGCCCAGAACCACACTCCGAGGATAAATTCAGCGCAACCATACTAAAGTGCCCTAATTTCATTTCATTTCATTTTTCATTTTATTACCCTAAAGACCCCACTAGGGGGTGTTACATAAGAGGTGGATGTAGAGAAATTATACAAAAAATGCTAACCATTTTAATTGCGAGACAGACAATGTGTTACATTTTGTAAAAATAAACTCGGGCAGGTAATGGCGGCAGCGCTGCGGGAAAGGTCGTTCCATTCAGATGATGCCCGTGGAAAGAAGGAGGCAGAAAATGTCTTGGTGTGGCTGCGTGGACGGGTGACTTGTAGGGCATGACCGGTGCGATGAGATATGCGGGCTGGAGTGGTTATAAAGTCCGGTCGATCACGTGAGCTGTAATAGAACTTATGGAACAGAGCTAGGGTGTCAATGCGACGACGAAGTGCAAGAGTTCATTGAGATGATTTTTCTTTCAATGATGACACACTGACATGATATGAATATGATGAATGAATAAATCGTACCGCGCGGTTCTGCAGTGCCTCAAGTGAATTTGTTAAGTAAGCCTGAGGCAGGCTCCAAATGGCAGCCGCATACTCAAGCTTTGGCCTGATAATAGATTTGTAGGCTAGAAGTTTCAGGTGTTTGGGAGCGTGGCGTAAATGACGTTTCAGAAATCCAAGTGATTTGTTAGCACCCGCCGATATGTTAGTGACAAGCGCACCCCACGTTAGATCATATGACAATGTTACACCTAGATACTCATAAGATTCGTCTCCGTCAAAATCAACAATACCGAGTGTGTAAGGAAAAGTTAAAGGGTTTTGACGACGTGAGAAAGATAATGATTTGCATTTAGTTGGGTTAAGTGTCATGAGCCAATGGTCACACCATGCTTGAATAGAGTTAAGATCATGTTGAAGTGCTTGCTGCTCAGATGGATTAGTAATAGTACAATAAATGACACAATTATCGGCGAACATGCGAATGTGACATGAGACGTGCAAAGGTGATTGATTGATTGATGGTAGATTTTAGTGGCGCAAGGGCAACTCAGGCCAAAGAGCGCCAAACACATGGTTTTTGGTCGATTTGATTATAAAAAGTCTACTCAGGGTGGCAAGAGTAAAAGAGTAGTGTATAGAACTTAAACTACGGTGTAGTGACTATGTGTGGTGGGTTTAAAACGGGCTACGCTTATGGGTTTTACAAAGTCATGCCGTGTCGTCAACAGTCCTTGTCAAGACAAGGAGTGCGTGCTGCATGACATTTGATAAAAAAGTCTCAGCGGTTCCCTCAGGATTGAGAGGAGGCTGAGATTAGTGAGAATATGTTATGGAATGTAGGAAGCCTACACTAGCTAAAGACTACTTTTGGGGGAAACAAGGGATCGTCTCCAAGAAAAAATTGTGGATGAGGCGGAATGTGACATTTGTACAGCTTTGAAAAGTGACACAGTCTTTCTGGTTCGAGGTACGGACAGGTAATTAGAACGTGAACGACAGACAGCTCATCACCACATTTTGCACAATGTGGTGCTGGAGAATTCTTTAAAAGGTGCGAGTGTGTTGCATGTGTATGACCGATCCTGAGTCTGCACAGTGCAACCTCTTGGTGCCTGTTACGTTTTTCAGTCAGATATCTTCCTATTCTTGGCTTTACTAAGTGCAGTTTGCTGCGTTCCATTCTTCTTGCCATTGTCTACGCATTCGGGATATGATGAGTGGCCTCAGGTCCTCGTACGGGATGGTGTCTACGTCAACTGATGGGCGGAGTGCTGCTGACTTCGCAAGTTTGTCCGCTATCTCATTGCCAGCAATGTTGCAGTGTCCCGGAATCCAGCATAGCGTGATTTTGAGCTTAGATTTGCGGGCTGACATGATGCATTTTCGAAGTGTATTAGTAACTGGGTTTTTGAGTATCTTAGTGGAGGACAGCGCAGTCACAGCACTGAGAGAATCTGTGTATATGATTGAGGCTGGCTCTTTCTCCTTTAGAATGTGCGTTACAGCTAAAAGTCTGCCATAGCATTCTGCAGTAAATATACTGGTATGTTCGTTCATTGTTCTAGATTCAGAGAAAGCGGGACCGTGTGCCGCACATGCGACTGCGGAGGACTTGGAGGCATCAGTATAATATTCAGCACACCTGTATTTGGCCTGCAGGTACTTGAAGTGTTGATCGATTGCTACTGGGTGGCCATTTTTTCCTACCTCTAGGAATGACAAATCACAATCGATAGCCTGCATTTCCCATGGCACAACAGTGTCCTTGTGAGAGGTTAGTTGAAGATTGGAGACCGGTATGTGCATATTTCCAAGGTGTGAGGCCACTCTGAGGGGATACGGTGGCGTAGCTGATGGTCGCCTCAAAAACAGGGGGGGCGTTCGATGTATCCTGCAATAGCGCACGAGCTGGGTGGTCGACATGGGAAAGCACCTTGGTGGCATACGTGACACTTGTAAACTGACGTCGCCGTTCTAGTGACCACCGGTCTGTCTCAACATACAGGCTGGCTGTCGGGCTGGTTCGGAAAGCACCGCTGGCCAGCCGGAGCCCAAGGTGGTGCACTGGGTCAAGCATCTTCAATGCAGATCTTGAAGCTGACTCGTAAACTACCGAGCCGTAATCGATGCGCGATAGCACAACACTGTTGAGAAGGTTGAGTAGACAGTCACGGTCTGTGCCCCATGACTGATGCGAGAGAATCTTGAGCAGGTTTAAGGCTTTCAGGCACTTAAGTCGTAGCTGTTTGATATGTGTAACAAAGCTGAGCTTTTCATCAACCACAACACCTAGAAATTTGTGATCTTTTTTGGTAGTTATGGTTTGTCCATTACTTGAAATGTTGGGGGGTGGCCTTATGCCACGTAGTTTTGAGAAGAGTACGCAAACAGTCTTGTCACAGTTAAACTTAAACCCATTTTTGTCTGCCCAGCTTGACAGCTTGTTTACTGCCAACTGAATCTGACGTTCACACGTGGCTATGTTGCATGATTTGAAGCTGATCTGAATGTCATCCACATATACAGAGTAGGAGATTGTTTTAGGCAGTATGGTGTTTATGGAGTTCATTTTTACGATGAATAGTGTGCAGCTAAGAACACCGCCCTGCAGTACGCCATTCTCTTGCGTAAACCACTTCGATAAGGCATTACCAACACAAACCACAAATGTACGGTCAGAAAGGTAGCTTTCAATAGTATTCAGCATATTTCCTGACACTCCAAAAGATCGCAGGTCACGGAGAAAGCCATAACGCCATGTCGTGTCGTAAGCCTTTTCCAAGTCAAAAAATACAGATAGGCAGTGTTGTTTATGAATGAAGGCATCTCTAACATAGGATTCAAATGCTACCAGTTGGTCAGTTGTCGACCGGCCAGACCTGAATCCAGCTTGATGACGATCAAGGAGGCCATTGTATTCAAGGTAATACATAAGGCGGCGATTCACCATTTTTTCGAACACCTTGCCCAAACAGCTGGTCAGCGCTATTGGCCTGTAACTAGCAGCAAGTGTGGCTTCTTTTCCTTGTTTAAGAATGGGTATGATAACTGCCTTTTTCCAGGTCATGGGCAGACGCCCAGAGGACCATACATTGTTGAAAAGAATGAGGATGACGTCAAGCGTTTCTTCGTGTAGGTGTTTCAGCATGCCGTAAGTAATCCTGTCCGAGCCCGCTGCTGAGCTGCCGCACTTTGCCAGTGCTGCCTTTAGTTCACCTATAGTAAAGGGGGCATTGTACCCTCCTGCCGATGGCCTGTCATCACGAATAGGTTTACGTTCCTCGGCAAGTTTGTATCGCCTAAAGGAGTCTGTATAATGTGCTGAGCTGAAAATATACTCGAAATGTTGGCCTAAGGCATCTGCCTGGTGTTCCAGTGTATCACCAGCAACACTAACAAGGGGCAACGGATGAGTGCTGTACCCTTGGAGTGCTCTTACTCTGTTATACACCTTATGCGTGTCAGTGTAAGAGTTCACCGATGAGAGGAAGGATTGCCAGCTCTGTCATTTAGATTCTCGTCGGACACGTCTACCGTTTGCTTTCGCACGCTTAAAATTCACCAAGTTTTCGACTGTAGGGTACCTGAGGAATTTCGACCATGCTTTGTTTTGATTGTCACGAGCATTTTTGCACTCAGAGTTCCACCAAGGTCGCCTTTTGTTCCGTGTATTGTTACATGTATGTGGGATAGATTGCTCTGCGGCCTGTACAATGTGCAGTGTGACCAACGCTTCAGATTCATCGATGCCTAGGGTTTCAATTGATGAGCGCGATAGTTTTGAGAGTTTTCGGAATTTCGTCCAGTTCGCACCCTGTTCTCGAAACCTGGTTACATTCACAGTCATTGTACTCGTATTTTCTTTGTATTTTACACAAACAGGAAAATGATCACTTCCATAGAGGTTATGAATTACAGCCCACTCAGTGGTTGCCAAGAGTGAAGGAGATCCGATAGCAAGATATATTGCTGTGTATGAATTGTGCGCTGCATTAAAATATGTTGGCGCTTTTTTGTTAAATATACAGGAGCCGGAGGACAACAGACAGTTTTCAATTAAGGAGCCTCGAGAGTCTGTTCTTCTACATCCCCATAAAGGGTGGTGCGCGTTAAAATCTCCGACCAACAGAAATGGATGCGGAAGCTGATCGATGAGTGCTTCAAATTCTTTAGTAGAAAGTTGGTAGTCTGGAGGGATGTATAGTGAACACACTGTTGTTACTCGTCCAAAAATTAGGCTTCGTATTGCCACTGCTTCTAAGCCGGTAACCAGAGTGAGGCTTTGAGACGGAACTGCTTTTTGCACCACGATAGCGACACCACCAGATGAATGTGTAGTGCCCTGTCTGTCCTTTCGGTATACCATATATCTTTTCAAAAAGCTAGTGTGTGTAGGTTTTAGGTGTGTTTCCTGTAAGCAAAGTATGTTTGGTTGGTGTTCTGCAAATATTTCATAGATGTCGTCTAAGTTCTTAAGTAAGCCTCGGCAGTTTCATTGGATGATATTTTCAGCAGCCATTTTTATGAATGAGGAAAAGAGCGTGACTTATTCATACTTCGCTGCCTCTATTAGGAGGCTTCACTGGCGGGTGTCTTTTCCCTCTGAGGCGATCTATGGAGCCCCGCCTCTTTTGGGGGGATTCCGTCAGCATCTTAGACGCTGAGGATCCTGGTGTCACTTCCATTGCCTCCGGTAGACCGGAAGAAGCTAATGGAGGTTTGTCAGAAGAGACAGGTGTCTCAGTTGTCTTTGTGGTCCCTGGGGTCTGATGAAGTTCGACCTCCGGGACGTGAGAGGTTGGCGCAGCCTGTGGCTGCTTGGTGGGGGGCAAAGATGTACACGCATCAGCAAAGCTGTATTGCGTGCCCACCGTCACTAGACGCCGCCCGGCCCCCCGGCGCGCTGCGTCAGCGTACGTCCTTCCGGAGAAGAGCGACACCTTCTTCCGGGCTTCAGAGAATGTGATGTTTTCCATTACTTTTGTCTGGATAATTTTCTTTTCCTTTTTGAAAATTTCACATGTCCGCGAGTACGCTGCGTGCGGCCCGTGACAGTTAGGGCACTCTGTTTGCGTGGAAGTACAGCTCTCTGTTGGGTGCTCATGATCACCACATTTTGCACATGTTTGTTTTCCGCGACAGGTATTCGACCCATCTCCATATTTCTGGCATTTGTAGCACCTTCTAGGGTTGGGTATGTAGGGGCGGACTTTGCAGTGAAGGAACGCAGCTTTCACAGATTCTGGCAGGGTGGAACGGTTGAATGTTAGTACTATATGAGGCGTCACCACTTCTTCATTGTTTCGCCTGATGGTTATCCGACGAATGGCTACTACGCCTTGCTCTCGAAAGCCTTCAAGAAGGTCAGCTTCAGTTTCTCGCATCAGATCACGTTGTGAAATGACGCCTTGAACAGTGTTAAGGCTGCGATGGGGGGTGATAGACACGTTCAGGTGGGCGAACTGCTTCTGTTTAAGGAGAGTGTCTGCATGCTGTTTCTGGCTTACTTCAACAAGAAGATCACCGGATGACAGTTTCTTTGCGTCGTACTTTTTGCCTATTAGGTTAGCAAGGGTTTTAGCTATCAGGAAAACCGACAGTCCTGCAACTGAGACGTTATCTGCCAGAGAGTGTATGACTAAATAGCGTGGGAAGTGGTCACAATTGCTTCCGGTTCGTTTGGAGCTTTCATCGGTGCGGTTCCTTTTCAGGGACCGATCATTGTGAGGGGGGAAAAATTTTGCCATGTGGTGCATTTCATGTTCGGCGGCGATGGTGACCACCCACCACCGAGCCCAACAGGGGGACGCTACAAGGTAGAACACTTGAAGGCGCCAGTCATACATCGCCGCTATAACCAGATATAACTACCCAAGGTTGGGTAACTACACAAGGTTAACCCTTGCCGCCAGGAAATTTGGAAGTAAACAGAAGAGAGTAGAAGACAGGACAGATAAATAGTAAGAGATAAAGACGAAGATGTAGGGAGAGAGAGAGACAGGAAAAGGCGACTGCCGATTTCCCCTGGGTGGGTCAGCCCAGGGGTGCCGTCTACGTGAAGCCGGGGCCAAAGGAGTGTGTTGCCTCTGCCGGGGGGCCTTAAAGGTCCAAGCACCCAGCGTCGGCTCAACCCCCAGGATCCCCTTTTCCCCGGACACGGCAAAGCCACGCACGGCTAGGCGTGGGAGGGAGCCGAAACTACCCCGTTAGCTCGGGTCCGTGGTGTCGCTACACACCAAACGCCTACTTGCGCAGGCGCCCCTGCGGGGACGTGCAAAGGTAAGTCGTTAATGTATATTAAGAACAGTAAAGGACCTAACACCGAACCTTGGGGAACACCGGACGTAACTGGAAGAGGGTTAGAAACACACGCATTAACAAAAACTTATTGGGAGCGATTCCTCAGAAATGCTGCAATCCAATTAAGAACGTTAGGGTTAAAGTTTAAGCTAGAAAGTTTAAAAAGAAGGAGCTGATGAGACACTTTATCGAACGCTTTAGCGAAATCTAAAAAAGATGGCATCAGTTTGCTGGTTACAGTCTAAGCTTAAGTGTAAATCATGAAGGAAGTTAGCTAGCTGAGTTTCACAAGATAGACCTTTGCGAAAACCGAGCTGTGAAGGATTAAAAAATCATTTTTAAGTCTAGAAAGGTCATTATTTGTGAATAAATGACATGTTCCATGATTTTGCATGGTACACTTGTTAACGAGATTGGACGATAATTTAATGGTGACTGCTTACTGCCAGATTTATGAATGGGAACGACCTTTTTCACTTTCCAGTCATCGGGCAAGTGACCTGTTGAAAGGGATTGAGAAAACAAAAGACTCAAGAAAGCAGCCAAAATGTTTTAGTATTAAGTAAAAACTTCAAATTAATTTCGTCAAAACCAGCTGATGATGTTAACTTGAGGCGTTCTATGCAACATATTATGCCATCAATAGAAAATACAATGTCAGGCATTAGTAGTACGCTGGTAATACACCGAGATCTTAGTACAATTGGAGGCATGGCATGGTCATTAGTAAATACACTTGCGAAGGTGGTGTTAAATACGTCCGCACATTCTGCATTACTTATAACATCATTGTTTTCATTAGCTAGTGTTATCGTGGGTTTTTTGTTGTGGGTTAATCACCCGCCAAAATTGCTTAGGATTTTCTGTTAGCATACAAGAAAGGTCATCGTGAAAAAACTTGTACTTAGCGTTTTGTATTGCCGTGAGGTATTCGGTTTCCGCTGAGTAGTACTTATCCCACAGAAGTGGGTTGTTGCTCTGTTTAGCAGCTCGGAAATATCTTTTTTTCTTATTTGCTAGTCGGTTGAGTGATTTGTTGAACCATGGTTTGTTTTTGTTAGCACGGAAACTACATACCGGAATATACTTCTCAATCAGCTCTAGCAGTTTGCTCTTGAAAAGCAACCAGTTTTCTTGCACTGGATGATTATTAAATTAAGTCTCAAATATCAGGAAAAAGCGGGTTAGCTCACTGTTGATAGCTTCATAATTGGCCTTATGATAAAGTCGAATTGTTTTTTTTGTAAGTTTCACATACTAGCGGGGCAAAGGTATAGGTTGCATTAACAACCTTGTGGTCGCTTATTTCCCCTAAGTGTGTTATGGATGTCATAGAGTCGGGGTTGTTTGTTAGTATCAAATCTAGGGTGTTTGACGAGGTTTGTGTGACACGCGTTGGTTCCGTTATCAACTGCGAGAGGTTGAAGTTCAGACACACATCAACAAAGTTAGTTGCTTCTTGGCTAAAAGTTGTGTAGTTATGCCAGTCAATGCGAGGATAACTGAAAACTCCGAAGAGAATGATGTCAGCGTTTGGATGCACTTCAGTAAGAGTGTTTAGAAAGCTGTTCAGTTTGCCCGGGAAATCGGGGTTACCTTGGGGGGCCTATAGCCAACGCCTAAAAGTACAGTTCGCGGTACCGCGCGGCAGATGATCCATAAAATTTCAATGTCCGAATCAATGTGTAATACAGAAGATGACAGCTGCTGATTCACTGCCACAAAGACAGATTTCGGTGCACGTTAAAGAACTCCAGGTGGTCTAAATTTCCGGAGCCCTCCACTATGGCGTCTCTCATAATCATATAGTGGTTTTGGGATGTTAAACCCCACATATCAATCAATCAACTGCCACAAGGACCCCACCCCCACGTCCATCTGTGCGATCTTTGCAATAAATATGGAAGTTAGGCCGGTCGGCTATAACTTCATCGTCACTGATGTTGCTATGTAGCCACGTTTCAGTTAATATGAGCACATTGCTGGTAGATGATAAGACAACATTTGATACAAGCTGACTTTTCGGCAAGAAGCTGCGAATATTAGTAAATATTACAGACAATGTCAAGGTGCCCAGAGTGCATCTTCCAAAGACTGTTCACGCATAAAGAAGCAGTTTACTATTCTTAGACAAATGGTGTGAGACAACTTTACCCACAAAAAGGCCGCGGAAAAAAGTCAGGCGAAGACGACGACGTCACCGTCGAAGCTCTTCGCGAAGAACACAGTCAACTACAAGAAGTAAGTCAACGCATCTGGGAACGGCGCCCACTGCAGAGTACACCGCGGCGAACGCGGACGATGGAAGAGAGAAAACAAATAGATCTCTCTCCACTGAAGAGTGGCCGCTACTTACGCGCACGCGACTTGTGGAAGAACCGCATGAGAAGCTGCCTTCATCCAAGCAAGCTGCGACAACAGAGAGCAGCGTAACTTCGATAAGCAAGTGATTGCTCTTCTACGACCCATACTTAGTGCCATTCGCACGGTGTTAAACATGTGCACAACGTCAGCCAGAAGTGCAATTCAAGTACTGGACGCTCTGTGTCCAGTACTGGCAGCTCGTGAGTAGATAATGGCCCACCAGCCACTGCATTTCAGGGGAGAGGTCAAAAAAGCAATAATGTTTCAGTGGAATGCACGGGAACTGAAATCACGCGTTGCAGATTTACGCCCGTTCGTTTTCACCTATACGTTTCCCATCATCGTCATCTGCGAACGAAATATATCGAGCGCTATCAGGCTCTTTGGATACGAATCATTTATGTAGGCTTGTTATAGTGGAAACAGCAAGGTTCTGCTGTTCATTCGCCGTGACCTGACTTACATTCTTCGGACTGTACCACCTGACAACGATAACCAATATATATGCTTAACAGTGAAGAAAAGGGGTCTTACTGTCACTGTGTTCGGTGCATACCTGTCGCCATCAAGTAGATTTGACCACAGAAGACTAGGACACATCCTATCATCCACTCCTGGCCCATGGGTCATCATCAGCGACTTTAACGCCCACCATACGCAATGGGGGAGCCCGAAGATCAGCGCAAAAGGTAGAAGTCTAATAACGTTTGCTTCAGACAACAAGCTGTGCTTGTTAAATGATAGCAGCCCAACTTTTTTACGTGGCCCTGGATACAGCAGCTGCCTTGACTTGGCTTTTGTTTCTCGAAGTCTCGTTAAATGTGCCGGATGGTTTGCGGACATAGAAACACATGGGAGCGACCACATTCCCACATATGTCAAGATCAGAGGATTATCACCTTGCAAAGTACGCGAAACTATCCAAAGAGTGGACTGGACCAAGTTTGGATCTCTCATAGAAGAACGCTGTCAAGAGAACACCTCACTTGACTTAAAAGAGGTGATCAAGTCCACACTGCAAGATACGGTGTGCACCTTCACATGATCTTCGAGGAAGCCGAATTCGATGTGGAATCGAAATGACTTCGGGCTCTCCGACGGCGTGTGGAACGAAAGTACCAACGCACGAAAGCAATCGACGATTTACGAATCGCTAGACGTCTTCAGAAGAAGATACAACGCCGCATAGACAAGCTAGAGTCACAACGTTGGGCAGCCTTGTGCGCGTCGCTAGATCCCCGCAAGCCTTTATCACACTTGTGGAGCACAATAAGAGGGCTCCGGACTGCTCCCATTCAGCGGTCTCCATTCAAGGCTCTAGCACTCTCTCAACAGAGATTGGAGGTCGACGTGGCAGAAGAGTTCTGTGCCAAATTATCTTGTCAGCTCGCAGATCCCAACATCTCCACGCTCTCACGGGGTGGTACGACGTCACGAGATCACCACATGGACCAATTTTTTTCTATTCATGAGCTTAAAGCAGCACTGGCTTTGTGTAGACGAACATCAGCACCCGGGCCTGATGGAATATCACACAGAGCACTGTGTCAGCTTGGTGAGTGTGCGAGGAGTGTCTTCCTCGAGATGTACAATGATTCGTGGCGAGAGGGCACCCTCCCAGTTAACTGGAAGACCAGCCATTTCGTTCCATTCCTGAAGCCTGGCAAGTCACCATTGGTGCTCACATCGTACCGCCCGAATGCACTGGCTAGTTGCATGGACAAAGTGATGGAGATGATGGTACCAGGACGCCTAGAATGGTTCCTGGAGCATCACAACTTCTACCCGGACGCTATGACAGGTTTTCGCCGTGGCCGGTCATCAATTGATAGCGTCATAGACTTGGTCAGCTACGTGCAACACGAAAAGGCCGTAAGCGTCTCTGCACTTCTTTATTTCTTGATGTTAAAGGGGCGTACAATAACGTCACACATGAAGCTGTCCTGACCACTCTCAAGGCGGTAGGAGTGGGTGGTCGGATGTTTCAGTGGCTACGCAGCTATCTCTCTGAGCGATCCTTTCTGGTGTGAACCGAGAATGGTGACAATTCGCTACATTACAGCCACCGTGGTGTTCCCCAGGGTAGCCTACTTAGCCCTGTACTATTCGACCTGACGCTAATAGCTCTCATTGAGCGTCTGCCAAGTACTGTCAGATTGTGAATGTACGCGGACGACATCTGCGTTTGGACGTCTGCAGTAACACGTCTACAGCTGCGAGCATGAATTCAGAGAGCTATCACTCAGGTTGCTATTTACCTCCGTCAACGAGGTCTAGAAATTTTCTCTGAGAAATGTGCACTTGTGGCATTCACGCGCAAACCAATGCAGAACTACAGCGTTCTGATAAACAGCAAAAGGATACGCCACCTCCGATCATAAAAGTTCCTAGGTGTTATAATTGACAGAGACCTCTCATGGAGCCCACAAGTATCATACATAAAAAGGCGATTGACAGGCATCTGTCATTTGTTCAAGTGCTTCACTGGAAAGAATTGGGAAATGTCCACAGCTGCTATGTTGCGACTATACAGGGTTCTTTTCCTTGGATTCCTTCGGTAGAGCCTACCTGCGTTAACCAACGCAAGTAAAACAAGTATACGAATGCTTCAAAGTGTCCAAGCTCAAGCACTCCCGATTTGTTTTGGCTTGCCCCAAAGTGCATCAACAGCGGCAACTATCGCCATCACAAGGGACCACCTCATCAAGACTCACATCAATGTTGAAGTGCTGAGGACACATATATGACACCTTGCTCAAACTCCTCGACATCATCTAGCCTCTCTCTACCAGTGGACCGACCATGCAGATCTTACTGCAAAACAGTGACCGCACATGGCGAGTCGATCCCAACTTAGTTCTCTCCTGCCGCTAGACCTGTGACTCCGCCATGGTGCCTCGCTCAACCAATGATTAGTATTAACATACCTGGCGTCCAGAAAAAGGCCAATTTGTCGTCACCGGCTCTTAAACAACTCACACTACTTCTCTTGTATGAGAAATACCAAGACTCACACATATATACACTGACAGATCAGTTCAACCGGACAGCTCTACAGGAGCAGTAGTGATACCAAGGTTGGCCACGACAATTAAATTCAAGACATCTCACGCGTCAACATCAACGGCAGCAGAATTGGCGGCACTTCGTGCCACGTTGCAATTTGTCGCTGATTAACCTACACGCAAGTGGACTATTTTCTGCGACTTGAAGGCGGAACTGCAGTCTCTACTATCAGCCTTACGCCGTGGACCACACGAGCAGCTGGTACTAGAGATAGCAGAGGTAATGCACCACCTGACTGTGAAAGGACACCAAATTACATTTTAGTGGTTACCCAGTCATTGCGGAATCATCGGCAATGAACGGGCCGATCAAGCTGCCCGCTCAGCCCACACAGAAGATCATGAACTACGACTACCACGTTCTAGGACAGATGCTGCACGACAGCTCCGCAGGCTGGCTCGCTAGCAAACCACACCACAATGGAATCAGTTACATTTCAAGCATGCCCGAATGCTCTCGTTTGACCCTATGCTAAGTCTTCAAGTCCCGTCAAGGCTTTGCCGAGCAGACCAGGCCCTGCTACGTAGGCTGTGGTTGGGCGTTGCGTTTACCAACGCATACGCTTTCCGCATTGGGATGGCCGACACCGCAGCCTGTGGCCACTGTGGCAAAGAAGAAAAGATCCACCATATTCTTTGTGACTGCCTACAGTACAGTAAATAACGGCTTTGCCTTCGCAAGGGACTCAGCAAATTATATAATGAACCTCTGTCGCAGCAAGATATTCTACAATATCGACAATATGCAACTTCACAGAAGAGGGCCCTGAAAGCGCTACTACACTTTTTGCGATCGACCGGTCTTACTGAACGCTTGTTGCTAGGACGCCTTTTCCGTGTGTGTTCGTTTTCACATGAGTGCGCGGTGCGTTTTTTTTCCTATCTACCCCCTCTTTCTTGCCCCTACTTCCCCGCCCCCAGCGCTGGGTAGCAAACCAGATGCCAATATCCGGTTAACCTCCCGGCCTTTCCCTTCTCTCTCTCTCTCTCTTGTGACGGGAATGCCCCCCCCCCCTACAACTTTAGTAACACAACGAAACGCTCAGAAATAAAACTATTTTTGTTGAGAGAAATGCCCCCCAAATCTAACTTTATAAACATGCGAAGAATTACTCGGGAATAACCGAAATACTTGTGACTGAAATGCTCTCCTAAACAATTTTATTAAAGAGTCCTTCAAACACTTTTTTGAGTAACCATGAAATAAATTCACAGGAAAAGCGTATTGCCTCGCAAATTCAACACCACAAAAATTCTAAGAATCCGTTCAGTACAAGCGGAGATTCATAGATTTGTCACACGCTGCGATCACATTCTCCCTTCTCTCGTCCCGACGAAAGCGCTGGAAGCTAAGCAGGGAGAAATATAAGGGGCAAACAAAAACGTCACGTGCGCGTCGTGACCTTGAGCTTTTTTTTCTTCGAATACGTGGCTTTTTCAGTGCGATCGCGTGGACAAGTGACGGTTTCCCATGGTGATTTCTGAAACGACTGAGCGCGCCATGTTCAAATCAGCCAATAGCTGATAGATGGGCTTACTACGAGTGATTCTTGGGATTATTGCGTGATTTGTCGAGAGAAAGGAAAGCAATATTTAACCGACTTTGATAATATATTGTGAATTACAAGCCACGTGCTGCGCTATGATATTTGGCACTCATGTTGTCGGGAGCATCTGCTATATATACCACCGATCCGCAACATTTTATGACCATGATCGCAAAGTGTTGCAGGTACCCTTTAAAACGCGATGAATCAACCAATTCTATTAGAGCAGAGATAATCACTCAGAAATGAAAAAGTTACATTTGTGTCAGAAATGCCCCCTACCCCAACCATTGTTTTGAAATGCAAGGAATGACTCCCTAATTAAGACGTACTAGAATTTCAACGACTGTATGCTTATCCTTTCGACAGAAATGCCCCACACAATCAATTTTATTAAAATTTGAAGAGGCACTCCAAAATCGAAAAAAAATTTTGAAGACTATGGGCTTACCTTTGCGACACAAATGCCCCCCCCCCCTCAACCAATTTTGTTAATGACTCCGAAATTAAAAAAACACTACATGAGTACAAAAGGCTATTTTACATTTATGATAGACATGACCCTTGTTACATTGACTGAGTGGGGCCCTAAGCCGGGAGAGGAACACGCCGTGGGAAGAAAGAAT
This sequence comes from Rhipicephalus annulatus, assembly GCA_013436015.1. NCBI lineage: Eukaryota > Metazoa > Arthropoda > Arachnida > Ixodida > Ixodidae > Rhipicephalus > Rhipicephalus annulatus. The sequence goes on along the minus strand of WOVY01010227.1, from coordinate 96,197 downwards.
GTGTACATATGTTTTAATGCGGCGTGCTAGCCGAAAGAGGGTGAACAAAGAATGACCCCGGCGTGGTGCGTAGTCGGTTATAAAGGCACGCCGTGAATCAAGGGGGTGGGAATGCTCATCAAGGCACACGCGCGACAACATATTATCGTCCGAATCAGATGAGCCAGACTTGGGTACTGGCTGATAAGTGGCGAGTGGTGCGCAAACGCAACAGCCCCCCCCCCCATAGAAGAGCACAAAGGAGAAAAGAAAGCTGTGCACACGAACTGGTTAATGTTCTCTCGCAAGGTTCACCGAAGATTTAAACGTAGGGACACTGTTGAAAGTTTCACCAGTTCAGCCAGCTGCACACCTGAAGGGTAGTTTCGAGGTGCACAGTAGCGTAAAAGGACTTGCGACTCATGTCTGGAAGGGTCCAGAGATGTGGTCGCGGACCTTCCGAAGTAAGATGACACAGTGATCGGTTTGCAAGCCGAACGGTGCGTCCCTTAGGGACGTGTGCAGGGTCCGAATGTCTCGCAGACCGGTATGCCGAAATGTGGACTGCATGGCGTGGCAGAAACCGCTGGCGTCGCCGAGTTCACAAATCGCTGGCCGTGGTCCTGGGCATAGGCGATAGAGCAAGCACCCCCGCGAACACCACAAACTGCCGAGCTCGGCCAGGCTAGACTCATACGCATAGTGTTTTGAAAACTTTCCACTTAGAAACAAAATTGACTGTCGAGGACGTGCGATCGCTACAGTTACGTATGAATTCTGAATCAAGGCTCTAGTGCCACACTGATAACCAGCGCAAAGAGAGAGAAAGCCCTGCTCAGACTATCTGCATTTGCGCGCAGCGATCCTTTCATACGTTTAACCGTAAACGCTCACACTTGCAAACTGAGGCTCCAACGTAATAACCTGCCGTTTTTGTTGGACATCTGTTGAAGCTACGTGAGTGGGCGATGATCGGTAATGAAAATTAATTTAGAACCAACTAAATAAAAGAGTCAGTCCAAACGAAACACATGTATTCTTTTGCTATGGTATTGTGGGCTTGCTCACCAGCAGAGAATCCTCGCCTTATGTACAGAATGGGATGCCCATGGCCGTGCTCGTCTTCCTGACGACAAAGTACACAGCACATTTTCACTTGCGTCACACTGCACCAGAAAGACTTTCGAGTGGCCTGCGCTAGAGAGTGAGAGGTATACCTTAAAAAATTAAACGGAACTTTTTTCGCTTACTCCCATTTTACGCTATTAGGAGCGTGATTTTTCAGTGCGTCTGCAGTGGGCTGAACACCTACCACACCCAAGGAAGTACGGAGCTCCACTTTCGTTTCTGGCTGAAGGAAGATTGATTGGCACAATCTTTAAATCAAGTGAGCTTCGATGCCCTTGAGCAAAACTATGATATAGGTAGTCAACTTCTGAGCGACGTAATTTTCACTTCTGGGCTTTTAAAGTTAGCCCAGCCTCGCCAAGCCTACTTGGAACCTCCCCTCGCTCGTTTCGTTAGCGGCACTTGCTAGTACCCTCGCACTAAATCAAGCGTAGAGATGAACTTAGCTTTGCCCACCTTTTCAGAGCACTGTTCTACGTGCGACAAGTGATACACTTTGGTACAGTCACCGAATGAAGCTTACGGTAATTGATACACGGCCACAGTTCTTTAGCGTTGGTTTCTACAGTTATCAATGGAGTCATGAAGCTGCCTTCACCTCGTTTGGACACTTTAAGTGCCAGCATCTAATCGACTGCTTCCCTCATCAACATTTTGTGGCGTGGTGATCATTTGTCAGCTTTACATCGACTGCTGCTGCTCAAAGTTGGATAGTCAGCTTCAGCTGTAAGCTGTATATTATGAGTAATCAGAGTGGTCCCACAGGGAACCTTTGAAAAATCTTGTCTGTTCTGTGCTATCATATCTGTTAAATCTGCCAGCTGACTTTCACACAGAGCAGCCCTGTCTGCTGACAAATTAAGAATCTCATCCACAAAAAAAGTCATATCATGGGGAATATCAGGATGTTCAGCTGCTAATTGTTCGGCTTGACTTAACACTAAGTTCACTACCTACACTTTCTTTACATAGGGCTTCATTAGGTTGATGTTATAGATACGTACTTCTTGTCTACTACCTGGAAGTTTAACTCAAAGGTTGTGTGTGAGAGTTTGTTGCATCGATCGGGGCCTTCCCAGGTTACCTCCAGCATGTTAGCTGGCACAATTACCATTTTTATCGTAACGCTTTTTTTTGCGTTCGTCTGTGTATCAAGCATATTAGCTTCCACCAGAGCCTGCGTGTCGTACAAGCGCTGCGGTAGGTTGCAAACGTGCTTTACGATAGTCTGATCCCTGCCCTTATCTTCCCAGTTCTCATGAACTACCCCAAGCGGGCAGCGCAACGGCCTTCCGTACACAAGCTCTGCTGGGCTAAATCCTGTCGAGTTGTCTGCTACCGAACGTAATGCAAAAGAATAGCTGGCAACACAGTGTGCCATTTATTTTTTTTTGCTCTTAACACAAAGTCGGCAACACCGGCTTCATTACAGATTGAACGCTCTACACTGTTTCTTTGCGGTTGTTGAATAGAGCTGTGTTGTATCTCAATACCGCACCTATTAATAAAGGTGGTTGTCAACTCACTTGTGAAGACACTGCGCAGATCGTACTGTATTTGGCTCAGAAAACTCACGCGGGAATAGATCAAAAGGGCCTCTACTATTTTTGCCGATGTAAGACAACGCAACAGCAACGACAAAGGAAATTTAGTGGCAGGTCACACTATCGTCAAAAGATATTAATAATCCGACTTCGTCACCGGTAAGGGCCCCACAATGTCAACTACGCCTCGACGAAACGGCTGAGTGTTTATAGGTACTGCAGTCATGGGCGCGTTTTGTTTCTCGTACGGACATTTCACTGGCAAACATCACAACTACGAACAAACTGCTCCACGTCTTTAAAATAGCCCAGCCTGTACTATTCACTCAGCCGTCTCGCTTTTGCCTTCAGAATTCCGAGATGGCGTGAACAGCCTGCCCGATGAGAAAGTTCTAAAATGTTTTCGTGGTACTTCGGCGGGACCACGACTTGCTCAGTGCTTGCGCCTGTCTTGCCCCAAAACTCGCGGTGTAAATTGCCATTTCTTTCAAAAAAAAACGAACCAATAGTTGCCTCCGCTTTGCTTTCAACACTTCGGGGGCATTTTTCCAAGGTTATATCGGTTTTCCTCAAACAACGCCGTTTTGTCGATGGAAGTTAACACCTGAAAATCAGAGCTCATCGGAGGAATGAAAAACCGTCCGCTTTCCTCGTGGGCAGATCGATGCGCACCTGAGCTTGGATCACCAAGATTATCTTATTGCGTTTTTGATCCTGGGCTCTGACAATGCGTGACGGCAGCTCTTGGCGGGCGGCAGTTGCTTTAGTCATCGACCTCGTGACAACCAATACCTGGTTCATATCGAGTGTGACACCTGAATTGAGTAACTCTTTTGCAGTTCCGCTTGATATCAAATATGGGCACTGTAGAAGTGCGCTATCCGAGATGGCTGCCTCGTTTTTAATTTAAGACACCCTTTTCAGTGTTACCTTTACTACTAGTAAACTCGGAGTACCTTCTTCCAATGCATGCCTTAAGCACACATCACCCGTGAAATTGATTGATTAATTGATGTGTGGGGTTTAACGACCCAAAACCACCATATGATTATGAGGAACGCCGTAGTGGAGGGCTTCGAAAATTTCGACCACCTAGTTTCTTCAACGTGCACCCAAATATGAGCACACGGGACTACAACACTTCCTCCTCCATCGGAACATCCGTGGAATCACAACAATTTACTAGACAAGAGTGCGCCGTGTCATACGTTGCACCTGTGTCGCGCAAGACTTAACATTCTCAGCCTGCGCCATAACATGGCACTGAGGTCTTAACGAACTGTATGGTTGATATTTTTTGAACGCAACACCATCGCGGCTACGTATTCAAGTTTCCGGTACTCAAACATACGATAGGCATCCGCGCCCCGAAAGATTTGTTTACATGTGAATCTTGTGTCCTGCAGTAGACATAGTCAGGCTGATGATTAATCCAAAGATTCATGCTTTGTGGTATTGTTATTTTTTGAACTTTCTAGATTCATTTTGTTCGGAATTGAAGCCCCGTGGGCCTCACGTGCTTCTTTCTGCGTCAAAAAAAAAAAACGGTGTTTTGCGCAGTATAGTCACCTGCATACTCCGCTACCTTGTGAACCGTCTGTCATCTGGCTGATAGAAAATTCACTAAATTTTTCAGGAAGCTTCGAACAAAACTGTTCTATATACAGAATCCCACAAACACTGGCCTTGTCGTCGAACGAGTCAGCACCTTTGAGCCCATTTGGGGGAAGCTTGTCAGCCGGTACACGAACTCCGAGCAGCTTTCGTGCAGCGTCTTAACTGATGCCCGAAACTTCAGCCGGAAAGCTTCTGGTAACAATTTGTACTTCGCTAGTGAGGCCCTCTTTATACCCTCGTAGCATTCCGCTTCTTCGGCCCTTAACTTTGCTAAAATTTGTGCTGCTTCCACCAGCAACAAACTCAGGAGCCTTTGCGAACGTCAGCTCAAAGACCATTATTGTGGAAGTGCGCTCAAAGTTTATAAAAAAAGAGCCCCAATTCACTACCAATCACAAAGTGCTGAAGAAAACATCTCATGTCGTAACTGGCGCGTCTCGGCTCTGCCTCAGTGACCAAATTCTCATAAGCTGCTCAAATTTGCACTGTTTTAGTTACTCTTCTCTTTCTCTCACCTTCCGTTTTCTTCGCACACCATTACCTGCTTGAAAAATTTCGTCAGCACCCGCATCCCAGGCTGATATTTTGCCCACAATTACGGGTTTCCGAATAGCTTTGCTAACTTCTAAACCAAGCTCACCTGCTGCGGCTAACAGATCTACCTTTAGCAAGCTATTCAAATCTATGTTTACTACCGTAACTGTGGCAAAAGTCCTCTCTAGCCACATTTCATATTTACCTGGCACTCTGTGTACCAGAGCACAAAGCTAAAGCCTCATCGACTGCTGCCGCAGAGCTCTCGGGGGTCCGCCATACCACCCCCTGCCGTGCCACCACTTCCACCAGCTGTTACCTTTAGCCGAGTCGGGCTCCAAGCCGAGAGACGAAGACGCCACAAGAAGAAAAAACGTATGTTTTAATGCGGCATGCTTGCTGAAAGAGGGTGAACAAACAATGGTCCCACGGCGTGGTGCGCCACTGATTATCAAGGCACGCCATGAACAAAGAGAGTGCGAACGCACATCAACGCACATGCACGATAACAGATTTTCGGCCGAAGCAGATGAGCCAGATTTGGACGCTGGCTGATAAGTGGTGAGTTTTGCCCAAACGCAACACCCTACAATCAGTATTATCAAAATGCGAAGAATCACTCCGAAATCTAATAATGCAGTTGTGACAAAACCAGTTTTACTAAAGGCAAAAAATGACTGAAAGTGAAAAATCTAAATTTATATTTTTAAAAAGCATTTATGCCAGGACATTTCCTACAACAAAATTAATTAAAAAGCGATGAAACACTCCTAGAATCTAATAAAATACAAGATCTTCAATGTCTACAGATTTTCATACTTGAATACGTAAGCCTTTCCATGCCTATTCCATGAGAACACCATCTGTCCGCGTTCTGCGTGATACGAATCAAGGCGTAGAGAAATAAATGTCCGCAAAGAATCAATATTATTGGTCTTACTGGGTATCAAATACAGACCCGCACTCTTCGAATGCAAGCGCCTGGTCCACTTGGCTATAATCCCATTCTTCGCTTACGGTGGGCGACACAACCTTGCCGGCATAATTCGAATACAGCTGAACCTGGTTATAGCAGACGCTGATACAGCGAATAACCGCTTATCTAAAAGTAAATACAGTAAATGCCCGTTAATTCATATTTCTCGGGACCAAAAAAAATTGCCCGAACAAACCGAATTGTCAAAAGTATAAAAAACAAACGATTGTCTAATACATCAATACATATTTTTTAATGAATACCTCAATCTTGTAACTTCTCTGTAAAGAGTCGGGTACAAGCCTCAATTTTCGTCCTTCGCGACTTCTTTTACAATATGACCAGTGTCATGACCCGCTAATTCACGTCAAAGCTTGCTCTGAACTCGTCTCGTAAAAGAACAGGGTAAGATAATACAACAAAAAATTCCGCCATATCCACGAAGTGAATGATGATGAGGGGGCGAAGCTCCGGAGGTAAACCTGGTAAACCATGAATCCTCTGTACATTTTGCCCACTCGATTTTATTACATCGCTCCCCCTAGCGTACGTCGCCGCACTAAATTGAACGATTGCCTTCAACCAATGACACGCGCCATATGTGACATCATTCCTATTTTATAAGATCTCGCGTCTTTCATCAACTACAAGTACCGCTTTCTAGTTTATAATATCTTGCATCTTTTCATCATCAGCTACAAATACCACCATCTAGTAAACACTACAAGAACTAAACGAGAGGTGGCTACATACAGGAGACGGTACCGCCATCTAGTGAACACTGCAAGAACTAAACTAGAGGTGGCTACATACAGGGGACGGTACCGCCATCTAGTGAACACTGCAAGAACTAAACTAGAGGTGGCTACATACAGGCTACAGGGGACGCACAGCCCACGCCCTAAGGAGCTTCGCCCCTAAAAATTGTTATTTTCGTTCCGAACTATTTTCGTTCCGAACTAGCACGGCGAAAACACAGAGTGGGCACGGCGAAAACACAAGAAACGGAGCACTCACCATGCGTCCCGTCTTCTTGTTTCAGATGGCCCTACTACCCATTGTCGCTGCCTCTTGGACACCGCCAAATTGTACCGGCACTTCGTGTGCTTGGGGAACAAACAACAGCTTCACCGATTTTAAAATCAACTGGACCTCATGCCTTCAAGAAGATATCGGCAGCGCATGCGTGACATCGGCCAGCTCAACGCATATAAAAGAGCAACTGCAAGTTGGATTCTTCAGTGGGCACGGCGAAAACACAAGAAACGGAGCACTCACCATGCGTCCCGTCTTCTTGTTTCAGATGGCCCTACTACCCATTGTCGCTGCCTCTTGGACACCGCCAAATTGTACCGGCACTTCGTGTGCTTGGGGAACAAACAACAGCTTCACCGATTTTAAAATCAACTGGACCTCATGCCTTCAAGAAGATATCGGCAGCGCATGCGTGACATCGGCCAGCTCAACGCATATAAAAGAGCAACTGCAAGTTGGATTCTTCAGTGGGCACGGCGAAAACACAAGAAACGGAGCACTCACCATGCGTCCCGTCTTCTTGTTTCAGGTTAGTTGTGTATGCTCATACCGTAGTGATGAGAGAGGTATTGTTGTCGTGCCGTGCCCACGGACTATGCTTGCTTTAGCGTACGAGTGTTACTGTGTGTGCAAATTGTTACTTTGTGGCGATGTGGAACTTAATCCTGGTCCCACCAATACTGAAATGCTCCAGACGCTGATACAAGGCCAACAGGCTATCAGGGATGATTTAGCAGAACTTAAAAAGCGGTTGGAAGCAGCAGAGAAAAGTGTTCACTCTTTTTCGACCAGAATGACCAAATTAGAAACGAATGTAAAAGAAATAGCACGGAAAGCAGATAATTTTGAAACTCTTAACAATTCTGTCGGAAAAATCCAGCAAACACTTGTGTTGCAGCAGAAAAAAATTACAGAGCTGGAAGACCGCAGTCGGATATCGAACCTTGTAGTGTTTGGCATAGATGAGCGAGCGAATGAAACGGAGGATGTTCTACGGCAGACAATAATCAAAGAGGTTTTCGAGGATAAGCTGGGCGTGAAATGCTTGTCCGTTGCTAGAATACATCGCTTGGGGAAACGTCCAGGGAAGCGACCTGTAATCCTGTTTTTTCAAAATTATGTGGAAAAACAACAAGTACTACAGAATTGCAAAAAACTGAAGGGTACCCAAATTTCCGTGCAAAATGATTTCTCTGCTGAAACGCTAAGAAAACGAAAATTGCTATGGCAAAGCGCGAAAGCCGAAAAAGAGCAAGGGAAGAAGGTTGTGCTGGTGAAAGATAAGCTGCGTGTCGATTCACAGTTCTACGCATGGGATGATGTTTCGAACACACGTGTTGTTGTTCGATCGGGGAAAGATCCCACACAAACCGCGTAGCTTTCACAGTCTGCACCTAAGAACCTGCGTGTGCTCTCTTTCAACGCCAGAAGCATTGTGAATAAAGTAGACAAATTAGAACAAATGCTTTTGACCTACGCCCCTCATGTGGTTGTTATCACTGAGACTTGGTTACATGATGGTGTAGGTGATGACGAAATTATTCCCCCCGGCTATCAGATGCACAGGCGTGATCGAGGCACACGTGGCGGAGGAGTTGCTGTTGTCTCTAAACTCGGTATCGATGTATGTTTAATAAATCAGATTGCCGACCATGAAAGCCTGTTCCTAAACGTCACTATAAACGGTTTAACCTTTATGCTTTGTGCTGTTTATAAAGCCCCGGAAGCACCAGATTCTTTTCTTGAAAAACTTTACGACCATCTTCTTTTGAACCGCATGCGACACATCATCATTACAGGTGACTTCAACCTTCCAGCTATGAAATGGAACAATTTAGCTTACGGGCAATCTAAATCGAGTGATATTATCTTAGACACAATGTTAACTTTGAACCTTGAACAAATTATCTGTGAACCTACGCGAAACAGTGCTGTATTGGACTTATTTTTTGTAAGCGATATCTTTTTAAATGGTGTTGTTAATATTGAAAATGGAGTGTCAGACCACAGCTTATTGTTTTTTTCCTGGCCTTATCAATGTTCTGTAGTGCATTCGCGTACAAATAGAGTGAGCGTCAAAGACTTTGACCGTGCTGATGATACATCAATCACAGATTACTTGGAGAGTGCACTAAGCTTCAGCCCGAATGATGATGTGCATGTGTTGTGGACGCGATTTAAAAGTTCGGTCTCGTTCTCCATCCAACAGTTTGTCCCAATCCGTAAGGTACGCAAAAATCGTAAACATCCATGGATAACTCGGGAGATGATCCACATTAAACGCAAGATCAAACGACTTAGAAAAAGTAAAAGCGACGTAGCTCTCGAGACCATCGATGCTTTGAAAATAAATTTGGCAACTAAACTAAACGACGCTAAGACACATTACTATGAAGTCACTTTGCCTTCATTCATTACAGAAGATCCGGCTAAATTCTGGAGATTTCTTGCCCAAACCAACGAACCAGTGAATAAAATTAAGCTTAACGATAAATACGAAACTGACGGCTTTTTAATATCGCAGGCTTTTAATACATACTTTCACAGCGTCTTCACACCTTCAAGCGCTAATGTGCCCTTACCAGCAACTATTCTTAAAGATGTGGACATTCCTATTGTCACAAGCGAAGGTGTTTTGATTTTGCTAAGAAAACTGAGCACTAAAAAAAGTATAGGACCAGATCAAATTCCAAATACCTTTTTAAAGCGCTATTCTGTACAAATAAGCGATTTTTTGGCAGAGTTATTTAACAGATCATTGCGCAGTTGTGAAGTTCCGCATGACTGGAAGATTGCTCGTGTTATGCCCATCCATAAGAAAGGAGATAAATCAATAGTTTCTAATTACAGGCCAATCTCTTTAACTTCAGTGAGTTGCAAGCTACTGGAGCACATAGTGGCGCACAATATTCAATGCTTTTTAACAGAAAATAACGTCTTGTCTCCCTGCCAACATGGATTCCGGAAGGGATTGTCCACGACAACGCAATTAGTAACAACTATCCACGAACTTATCGCAGTATTGGATCGATCGGGGCAGACTGATATACTACTACTTGATTTCTCTAAGGCGTTTGATAAGGTTCCGCATAGTAAATTACTTCTGAAATTACATAATATAGGATTGCCGCTTTATCTTATTAAATGGGTTGAATCTTATTTAACCGACAGAAAGCAGTTCGTTGAAGTTAAATCCAGTGTATCTAGGATGCTCAATGTTACTTCTGGTGTGCCGCAGGGAAGTGTATTGGGGCCACTATTATTTCTTATATATGTAAATGACATAGTGCAAAAAATTCCTGAATCAGTGTCTATCAAACTTTTCGCAGATGACTGTGTTGTATTTAAAGAAATAACCTGCTCTGAAGACCATAACCTTTTACAGCAAACTCTTCGCGACATCGAATATTGGTGCACAACGTGGGACATGGAATTAAATGTTGATAAAACAGTGCTCATGAATATAACGCGAAAAACAAACCCAAGTGTATTTACCTACAGTATTCATGGTTCTCCCGTTCAATCAGTAACGCAATATAAGTATTTGGGGATCACCATTTCAAGTGACATGACGTGGCGGGCACACATTTCGTCAATTTGCACTTCTGCTTTTCGGAAACTGTGTTTTTTAAAAAGGAAGCTCACAAAGGCTACTGTGAATGTTAAACTCCAAGCGTATAATGCTATTATCAGACCTAAATTGGAGTATGCATCCGTGGTATGGGACCCGTACACAAAAAAGGATATACACAGCTTAGAAGCGCTACAAAAGAAAGCCATCAGATTTATATTTAATAAATACAAAAGGCTAGATTCCCCAACTCAACTCATGAAAGCTCACAATATCCCCCCGCTAGCTGTCCGCCGAAAAATCAGTCGACTTAAGTTCTTGCGTAATATTTTAAACGGTAAGCTTAGTATGTCTGCACCCTCATATTTGACAGCCACTACAGCCAGAACTACGCGCAACACTCACAAACACACCCTTCAACACATTTTTGCCAAAACAGAGGCATTCAAGCAGAGTTTTTTTCCCCGCAGTGTTTCGGATTGGAATGGTCTGCCCGAGTTTATTTGCGAGGCAGACAATTTTGATGAAGCCCTTGAACGGCATCTGTCATGTTGAACATTGAATCGCTGAGACTTATTGTGAGAGTGTTGTATTGTATTGGTGCTGTTTTTTTTTTTTTTTTCCTTTCTTTGTTTAAAAATTACTTTCATGACATGTGGTGTTAGTATTGTTAATCGATTATTTCTGTACTGTTCTCCTTGATTTTGTAAACCCACTCCTGCCTGGGCCATGGTGGCCTGCAGTATTGTGAAATAAATAAAATAAAAATCTGCAGCCTTTCTTGAACCAGCATCAATCATTAGTTCGTCTAAGTGCGTTGTTTTTTAATTGCTCAAAAATAACATATTTCCTGATTTGTGCGGCAGCCGGCCATGCCCCTATTCTTACGTAGCAAGGGATTCCTTGCAGTTCAACCATCATACCCGTATGTAAAGGTTACAGTTCGCAAGCTGGAGTGCATTTGACGCATGCAGAAAATGATGGGCCCAAAAGTGTGAAAATAAAAGGAAGTGGAGTCGTCAAGCTTTCTGTCGAAATATTTATATCTGGCCGGGAAAGTCTTAAGGACACCATTGGCAAGCACGAAAACTATTATCGCATTGCCATCGAAAGAAATAGAGCAAGCTTGAAGGACATACGACAAGCTGCTCGGGGAACATATATACTTCCACGTGGAATCAAATGATACCAATCCAGCCCAAAGCCTTTGTCCCAAGGACGCCGAAACTTGGCGTAAATTCAACAAAGCCCGGTTCAATGATGAGCTATTCGTTCATAAAGGAAACCTTCCAACATCTGTTCTTGAGGTTGTCAAGCCAACTTATCCGGAACGTGCGAATCCAAAAGTTCTTGCTAAATATATCCATGGGAAATTTCAAAACCCTAACAAGTTGTTGAATTGTCCAGTGGGATCGTGCTCCGAAAAGCGTTTTTGCCGGACAACAAACACTCATAATATCCATTCTTGATGCTGTGCTAACCTTTAATGGTGAATGGGCTCAACTCCTTTAGAATTTCACCAGAGCACTTCACAGTGTAGGGCCTACGCACCTTTGAGCTGCATCCGCAGTACTTTGCCGAGAGGGCTATCCAGCAGGCGACAAAGGAGGCTCGCAAGGCAAGACGTTTTAATGCAAAAAATAATATTGGTGATGAGTATCTGATTGGTGCCTATTGAACGGGCCCGTTGATTTGTTGTTATCGCATTGAACTTTTGAAATAATGCACATTTTAAACTTTAGGTGCAATTATTTGAAAACACGCTTTTTCGCAGTGATGTTCCTTTATTTCAGCTACCATACTTTAGAATCATAGATTTCGGCCAGTGTTTAAATAGCGTAATAGGCACTATGCTGAAGCAAAATTATTATTGTGTGAAGAAGTGCCTCTTTAAAATGGCATATAATAGCTAAACCGAGCAATAATTAGGTCCCTGAAGGAAAAAATATTCAAAAAAGTTATAACAATTCTTACCGCTAAATCTGCTTTAGCAAAAAAAAGGATTGGCTTACAGTACCTATTTTACTATTGTGATTGTAACTCTTATGGTTATAGAGAAAAGAGTACATAAATTTCAGCTAAAATATTTGGTGGGTATAGGGCTTGCTCCTTTCACTTAAATATCGAATATCGATCCCATAAACGCCAGCACGTGTGCGCGAATATATCTTGGTTGAAAAAATGACTGACCACTTACCGTTGAACAATTACAATGTAGCAAGCAAATTTCATGTCTGCTTGCAAAGATTGGTTGCAGTTTCTCAACGGCTTTCAATATGTTTTAATTTCGCGAAACAGGGTACAGCACGGCCTCACTGGCATATTCCCATAACATATATGGCGTTGTGTAAGATTGTTACGAGGCAGTGGGCATGACGCCACCATCGTAGACAAATCGACGAAAAAGAAGCGGACTCGGCGCGCTAAATGCTGGTCGTCTTTGAGTGTCACACATATACTTGTAAATATTGCAAATATACTCGTTTCCTCTTCCGTGTGATCGTGATCTCCGTGGCAATTTACGCTAGGAGTTTGCAAAAAATACTATAAAAAAAGAACTTACCACCGGGAGTCGAAGCTTTACGGCCCCTCCCTCTTCAACGCCTGGCGCGAAACTACTCGGCGACAAAGCGGATACGAAGACAGCGCGAAAGACGGAGCACACAACAAAAGCGCTGGCTTACCACCAAGTTTCTTCGTTAACACCACGCAATAATATTGGCGCAGTTCCAAGCTAAATGCAGAATAAAAATAATAAACAAAGATAAAAACATCAAAATATACGATGAAAAGAACGAACTATAATAGCGGCATCACGGCTGACCATGCAAATCACATATCCTTGCACCAATCTGACAGAGAATCAATTTCTTTGCCTGTCAAAGCAACTGAAAGTCGGCTGACGCCTCCGAAAATGTTCGGGTCAGCTGTTCCCGATGATGCTTTACAACCGTGCAACACTGATACTCAGCAATGCTAAGTCGCCGTAGTGTATGCCAAGGTGGCTATAGGTCACCGCCAAAAAAAATGCTGTAAACGTGGTCCTTTAGACGCTCATTTACATACAGGCCCGTTCGTCTAACGTAACGCTTGCCATAAGTCAGTGGCAGGGAGCGTACCATGCAATGAGCACATGGAACAAACATGTTCCGATGCTGAGTTTTGCAAGTGCGGGTTTTCCAAGCGTTAGTGTTAACGGCCCTACAAAAGCTAGCGAGCCGTTTTCGGGGGCAGAATAAAAAAAGCCGTCAACTTGGAATTTGCCGGCCATATACTTTTCTAAAATTAACCAGAGGGGACTCTGGCACTGCGATCGTTCAGTGACCATGGGAATGACGGGTAGTACATAAATTCGCTTATAGTCTTAGTAGCTGTGGCGTCGTTTACTGCTGTGTTTCGGTTTTGTTTCGAAGGAAAGAACGAACCGTTTTGAACTTCGTGACCCAATTTGAAATGGTAAGTCAATACAATAGGGTGGTAAAGCGCAACCACTGAATATTTGCCGATTTCGTTTCGTGAGAAAACAGCTTCGAGCCACACGAACACACACGGAGCGATAATACGAAGATTAGGCAAATACGCGTACTACCAGTCATTACAGCGCCTAAAATGCTTGAAGTGTGATTACCAACAGGCTTCACAATACAACACATATTATAAAGGTAATATTGCGTGGTACAGGCGTATACACTGTCATCTGGTGTCGGAGCACTTGATTATCTTAATAAATTTTTGGTTTAAAGCTAGTCACTCATCACAAAATGCACACTAGTTACAGCGCGTACTTACATAAGGCCACATCATCCCGCAGCAGTTGTCTAGTGGCTAAGCTCCTCGGCTGCTGAGTCAAAGGTCACGGGATCGAATCCTGGCTGCGGCGGCTGCATTTCGGATGGAGACAGAAATGTTGTAGGCCCGTGTGCTCAGATTTGGGTGCACGTTAAATTACTCTAGGTGGTCAAAATTTCCGGAGCCCTCCACTACTGCGTCTCTCATAATCATATGGTGGTTTGGGACGTTAAACCCCCCGTATCAATCAATTAAATCATAAGGCCACATCGTGGGTGCGTAGCAAGTTCGAAAGTATTTCAAGCGCAGAATATATCGTTGTTCAAGGGCTGCTACCTGTTACACAGACTGCGGACATATGCGAAAGCTTCACTAACACAATCCACTTTTATTTTATCTATTACATTGTAGTAACTCACAATTCAAGCTTGTATAGAGTATAACCATACAATAAAAAGTATGCACTCAGCGGTTGAAGTACTTACTAGGGACAGGGTATCGCTGTCCCATTCAACTCTTTAGTCCGAAGCTTAAAGCTTTTCAACTATTGTATCGTGTTCTGAAATCTATAGGTGCAAGTGCACCTAACATTAAGCTTACTTACATTAAGCTTACCACGGCTGGTATCGAACCCATTACCTACAGCTCTGCAGCTGAGCGCCGTAACCATGGTACCTCCTGTGCGGCTTTTTTGAAAAATCGAAAATAACAATATTTCCAAAGGCCTACTTTTCGTTGATAAGGCACCCCCAAACAATTGTATTACGCTGAGAATGTTCGCCTATCTAATCGCGGACGTAGAACAATTCGAACAGTTATTTACTGTTAGCAGTTCTCTGTTGTCCAGCAATTGTTTGTAAAACGGGCTCACATATAGTCTCCGCGAATTGCGGCGAAAAAAAATTGATAAATAGCGGAAATAGAGTTATTGGACGACTTTTTGGCGTTCGCGACAGTTTCAGGGAAAAAATAGCAAAAATGGTGAAAAACAAATGTACGATCCCGTGGTCGTAATTTCGGCGTGCATTGTCGGCGTGCGCACGCGCATACGCAATGTCGGCGTGCGCACACGCATACACAATGTCGGCGTGCGCATGCGCATACCTACTTGGGCCTGCGCACGCGCATACCTATTTTGGCGTGCGCACGCGCATACCTTTTTCGGCGTGTGCACGCGCATACCTGTTTGGGCGTGCGTATGCGCAGACCCAGTTTTGGCGTGCGCAGGCGCAGACCCGAATTCGGCGTGCGCAGGCGAAGACCCAATTTCGGCGTGCGCAGGCGCAGACAAAATTTCGGGCTTGCGCACAAACCCAATTTCGGTGTGCGCACGCGCATACCTATTTCGGCGTGCGCAGGCACAGACGCAATTTTGGCGTGCGCAGGCGCAGACCCAATTTCGGCGTGCGCAGGCGAAGACCCGATTTCGGCGTGCGCACAAACGCAATTTAAGCACGTGCGCGCGCATAAGCGATTTCGATCGCGCGGTCATCGCCTCCACGAAGCGCCTCTTCCACGGAGCGTGTATCTCCGGTGTGCGCGCTTATCGAACTCGTATTTCGGGATAGGACGAAAATTGCTTGTCACGCCACCACGGCTGTATTCACGCAAGGAGCACGCTGCTGACACACGACAAAGGAAGAGTTGCGAGTTGTTCGTGCTTGTCCTGTGTACTTGTGTGCTTGTTTTGTGCTTCTTACCGTTCGAACAGCGCGCTTTGTGTGTCGATCTGTGGCAGTTCGTCAGTGCTCGTCCTGTGCATGCTGATTTCATGCCTACTCTCTGCTTGAGGCGTGCGCTGCAAGTTTCGAGCACTTGCCATCCTTAACGTGACTTGGTAATTTGTTGCTGTTTCTAAAACAATGATCAATAAACGCTCAACTACCTCTGCGAAGACACGTTTCACTTATGTGTTATACCGATATCTATATAAATAGAATCGGCCACGTTTTTTTTATTTATTGGTCCCTGCCTACTTCTCAGACATGAATTCGGCAGTCACCCATTGCCTTTTTTTATCGGAGACTTCTTTAGTTTTCGAATGTTGTCCCTGAAATTCAAGGCTTCATGTATCTTACCGACCAGAGTGTATGTTTCTATATTCAACTGAAATATGCATAGCTGTTTTTTTGTTTTGATAGACTCCACACGCCTATACAGCGCAGGGTAAAGTCATTTCATGTTCACTTGACGTCCATCTAGAACAATGCATTCTGAGTACACCCAACCTCCCTTTCAGCAGCTAAGCGCGTTCACTTCAATGATCATAAAATATATTTTTGCTTTTTTGTGTATACTCTTACTGTAGTTACTCAGAAAAAAATGTTTTCTTCAGCTGCCATCCAGTTTAATTTGTGCTTCTATGACGTATCGCTTAAAGGGCCTCTAAAACACCTTCACTCATTTCTTACATTTCATGCAAACGTGTGCATCGTGTTCAGAATTCCGCCACAATCAACAATGCGAAACTGCAGCGCGACGAGCCATGGGCGTTCCGGAAGATTCAATAAATAACCCCTCCTCTTCCCTGCCCCTTTCGGCCCTTTTAATTCTCTCAGATGTTCACTTTGACGTCAGCATGTCATCGGACAGTCATCAGTTTGTCCGCTCACAGGCACTATCAGCGTTAAATAAAACTAAAAGCGCAGCAAGCGTTTGCAATGGTATGGAGCGCACCGTCCACTTATCGCCATACACAGGCACGCATATATGCGCAGACCCAGCGAAAAAGAAGCGTTCGCCTGTCGACGGCGATAACTGGTTGGTGCGCACAAAGCAGTCGCGAAAACGTGCCGCTGTTCGGGTTTCATTTGACGCTCATTGCACGTGCGCCTGCCGCTTTTTCTCCTCGCACAGAGCACTCGGTCAGGAGGAGAGACGTGAAGAAGAACGAAGGAAAGGGCGAATGAGCTAGAGTGTACTAGGTATGATCAAAAGGCGTGTGCTACGTTTTCATTGTAGACTCATGCTCAATCTCTGGCTGTTTTAGGGACCCTTAAACAAACCTTGTTACCATGTCGCTTACCCTGCCAGACACATACTTGCTGATTCGTCACCCTTCTTTTTTTGCTCAAACTTGACTCAACGTTCCTGCCATACAAATACGGGAATGCCTCTTCCTCCCATCTGCTCCTTTACATGATCTGTAATTTTTCAGCGAAACTAATTTTCAATACAGTGAAGTCACTACCGGCTCCACCATTAATATGCGTCTGCACGTCACGCAGGGAAGCCTGGACGCTATCGGTGTTACATGGTGCTATTGGGAGGTGTATGCACATAAACGTAGGGTAATAAGAAGATGTGTATAAAGGGTAAAGTGGTGTAATGTTTACTTTGACGTACGGTATTTTTCAAAAAGTCAATTCGCAAACGTGACTGCTTACCACCCGCTGCAGTGAGGTCTTAATATTATTTACCAATTGCTCTTTGTCGAGCAATTTAAGATTTTTTGTATCAGCGGCGCATCACGAGGCGGTCTCTTTTCGTAGGCCTGCAATGTGCTGGTGATTCACTACCTCCAAAATACTGACCCACCAGTAATACCAGTCCTTCAGCAGGTAAGCTCTGTGCCTTTTCAGTTTCTGCAGCTGCGCAAGGGGGTTCTTGTGTTGCTGTGAACGCAGGAAATAGTTGCGAATGTAGCAGAAACTGAGGTGCATGAATGTTTTGGTGTCGTGAAGTCAGACAAAGCGCAATCAGAACAAGCTATGTTTTTAATTAAAACGCAAAGATAAACGACAAAGCAGAAAGTGAAAATAGATAAAAAGTACTTTCTCGTAAGAAACTAGCAATTTATGACCTTTCGCCCACATTCATTCAATTTTTCATTGCTATTTCTGCATTTGAACTCGATGAGCACATAGTATTCTTTTTATTCTGCTTAATGTTTGCCTGTATTATGTTTGTATTTTACTCTAAATGTTGCTTTTGCATCTAATGGTTAGCTTCTCTTACGCATATGTTCATGTGAATTACTGTTGGCTTAGTGCTTTGGAAATTATCTACAGGGTAGTGTATTTATAGGTGTTATATGCTTGTGACAGTCACCGAGCGCCATTTCTTGTCGGTCGACAATGATCAAGATAGGTTCTCGATGTGGATTGGGGTTGATTTGCACTACAGGCTGACAGTCAAGTGCAGCGGAGAAATGCGATCCTAAGTACGGCTTGATGATTCAGAAGACCTGAAAAAAAGAGCGATCATTATCCTCGAGGTTTTGCTTTTTTGGTAATAAATGTTTTTGTGTCCCGTTTTCAAATACAACCTTTGGATTTTGGTAACAAGTTTATTGAATTCTTGATGACAACTGTTAATAATTTTGAAATTAAACGGATCGAGACATCCAGGTCACACGCTTAGGTTCTCTGATGCCCATGGCTGTGTGCTATGCGCCACTTAGTGCAATTGTGGTCACCATTAGGCCCAATCAACGTGACATTTTTCAACAGTGATTAGCTTCCTGCCGGAACTTGTGTAAAGGTGCCTATGACGTTCAAGAAATTCATTCTAATAAAGCCCAATTCATGTCTGAAGTCACCGCATGACATCAATATTGCAGATGTGCAAGCTCTAAATATTATGGTTTCTAACATAACGCATGCATTTGGTGGGCGGGTTGTTGATGCTACAAATTGTCTATCTTGCACTCACCGCTTGCTCTGTCTTGTTCTTTCTTTTGTGTTTTGCAACCAAGATATGCAGTGCTGGATTGTCTGATGTTCTAGTGCGACAATCTTGTGCATTGTAATTGGGTCAACAGGAGTTAAAACTCGTCGATGTGTGCAACGTCTATTTCTTTAACAACATATAAAACTTGGTAAGTGTCGTGACATCCCGGAGTTGACCAAACCAGTCGTGGATCTTCACATGAAGCAGCTGCTTCCTCCGTTATTCTGCGGTCTGTGTGGCGCTGTAAAGACGGGTACTTTCGCAGCATGTATTTAAAGTAGTACGACGTGATTTTGAGGCTCAGCGGAAGGGACAACTTTCTTTTTTATGGTGTGCACTATCAGCGTTCTCCACACATCGGAGCCAGACATAACATAGAAAATACAGCATTCTGACTTTAAAGTTCGTCGCACAGCATCATGAAGCCAGCCGCATCGCAATGGACGCTATCACTAGTCAACAGAGTTCATTGGGTTTGTCCTCCCTATCTAGAGTACAACCGTGCTTATGGTTACCTTCAATTACTGTACCTGTAGCGCAAAGAGAGAATAAAGCGTGCAAACTTCGCATCAGGCTAATATGAATATTCACCAATTTGAATATGCAACACCTAATATGAATATTCTAGTGTGATTTTGGCCCTCCTACCTGATCGCGTCTAGAGTATATATACGTATGAGCCACTTGATTGAAGACCCTTTCGGAATCGAGACCAAGAATGACCATCGTGTCTCCGCAGACAGGAAAGAGAGAAAATAAAACCCAAGGATGTTTTGATGATGATGATATATGGTGTTTTTTGGCGCAAGGGCCATTTGATGGCCAAAGAGCGCCAGTTCATGGGACAAGGAATGTCGACAATGATTGTGATTAGCGGCTGTATAAGGGCCATAAAATTCTTCGAGGTAAGGCGGGTAAAAACATACAATTAAAATAATGAACATGCCGTGAAAGGTGTGTGTGGTGCGAATAGATGAAAAAAGTTATTGATTATAAAAACGATGGTGGACATGTATGGCATTAGCACAAGTGCCTCACTCGTTCATACCCTTGCGTCCAAGGGCCGTGAGGCAAGTGCTTTCTTGGGTAGCCACCGCAGCGAAAACCTCTCTGGAGAGGTCGTGCTACGGAATGCCCGGGTATATGATATAAAAACTATGAATTTCTTATAAAAACGCTAACAATGATTTATAACTAAAAAGCGGTTCCCTACCGACGAACATTGCAGGGTGTAAAGGTATATGTTGTCGGTAGTGTAATGGAAAGTGTTGTTTTCCTATAGTGTCCAATTGTTTGCACTCAATTAAAATGTGAAGAACTGTTAGTGCTTCACCACATCTGTCACACAATGGTGGATCGCCACCGGACAAAATATATGAGTGTGTCGTGTATGTGTGTCCTATCCTGAGTCTCGGGAGTATTACCTCTGTATGACGCGGTTTTGATACTGGCAGCCAATGACCAAGGTGTGGCTTAATAATGTGTAGTTTGTTTTGTGTGTGTGTATCCCACTTGCTCTGCCAGTAGTCCCTGAGGTTTCGTTTGAGTGATGGCTTAAGATCAAGGGCCGGAATTAATATAGGTGTAGGGGCAGTGCTTTTGTGGACTGATGCAGCGAGCTGATCCGCCCTAACGTTGCCTTGAATCTCACGGTACCCTGGCACCCAGCACACTACAACATGTTGTTTGAGCGTGTAGAGTGTGCATAGAATGGAGTAAAGTGAGACAAGGACTGGGTTTTTGTGTTTTTTAAGAGTGTGCAAAGCCGTTACTACACTGAGGAAGTCTGTATAAATTACTGCTTTTTGTATTTGTAATTGCTTGATGTGTTTAGCTGCCACAAGTATCGCTTAGGCTTCTGCTGTGAAGATACTTGTGCCTGGATGTAGAGGGCCAGCATCCGAAAAGGAAGGGCCAACAGCAGCGTAGGACACAGAGGAGTTAGACTTAGAGGCATCTGTAAAAAACTCGGGACGTGTGTATTTGTGTTGAAGTTCCAAGAAGTATGTTCGAATATGGGCAATAGGCGCATGTTTAGTAACTTCTAGGAAAGACACATCGCAATCTATAGTCTGCCAATGCCACGGTGGCGGGTATGCTACAGGAGCCATTAAACTGTGTTCAAGTGACACTCCAGTTTCCTCAGCTAGACTTTTCAGGCGAACTGAGAAGGGCTGCCTCATCGAAGGCCTGTTTTGAAACAGAATTGAGCTCGACAAATCATTATAGTAGAGTGTGAGGGGTGCTTCTTATCCGCTTTCACCTGAAGGAAATAAACAAAGGACATGTAAGTTCTCTGCAGATGAAGCGACCACTCATTTGACTGAACATAAAGGCTCTCTACGGGGCTGGTGCGAAAAGCACCCGTAGAAAGGCGGGTGCCCAAATGGTGCTCGGGGTCCAGCATCTTCAAAGCACTTTGAGTTGTAGACTGATAAACAACGGCCCAATAGTCTAAGCGGGTGCGAATGAGGCTTCGATACAGATTCATGAGGCATTGCCCATCACTACCCCAAGTAGTACGTGACAACACTTTTATAACATTCATGGCTTTTAAACATTTTGTTTTAAATACTTGATGTGTGGTACGAAGGTCAACTTGTTGTCCAAGAGTACTGACTAACACTTGCAAATCGAATATTCATTCATTGGAGAGTTTGCAGGGTCAGGCACTGCGTATCTGCCTAGGACTGCCCCGATGCGCTTCTACTTATGCCACAATCATGCTTGCCAAAGACCATCCGGTCAGGACATATATAGCTGTGGATTGCCTCAGAGCGCACATTCGACATGCTAGCTGTGTCCCCGACCACCACTTGGCCCTTCTACCTTCTGGAAGACCACGTGCTACGTTTTCAGACGTCATAGCCAAGCACCTAAACAGCATTCCATCAGGATATACGCCAGCTTCGAGAACGGCATGCCCTTTGTGGTGCCTCGACCAGCCGCAAGTAAGTCTAGAAATTCCGGGAATCAAAAAGAAAAGCAGTCACTCCCGAGTAGCATTGAAGCAAGCGACACTACTATTATTACATGAGTTGTACTTAGACAGAACGCAGATATACACTGATGGGTCCGTCTCATCCAGCAGCTCATCAGGTGCCACTGTAATTCCGGCTGCAGAAATGACAATCAAGTTTAAGTTGTCGCATATGACTACATCTACGGCATCAGAGCTTGCTGCTATAAGGGCTGCTTTACAATATCTCGTTCAAGAACGTCCAGGAAAATGGGTCATATTCTGTGATTCGAAGGCAGCGCTTCAGAGTTTGCAGTCTGCCATGCGTAGGAGGAGCCATGACCAACTGGTACAAGAAATAAGACATTGCCATCATGAAGCTCTAGCACGAGGGCATGATATTATATATCAATGGCTGCCTGGACATATCGGTATTACCGAAAATCAATTAGCCGATGATGCAGCCCGCTCAACCCATGAAGAAACCCGTGTAGTCCCGATTCCTCTATCAAGGAATGATGCAGCAAGACAACTTTACCTGCTGGCTCGAGATCTCACACGCACGTTCTGGTCGTCTACCAGCTTCCAAAGGTGTCAATTTTATGAACTGGATCCTTCGCTCAAGCTAAAGCTACCATCACAACTTTCCCGCTCCGATGCGACACTGTTATGCCGCCTTTGGTTGGGTGTTGCTTTCACAAAGGTGTACTCCTTTCGCATTGGTATGGCAGACACTCCTACATGCGACTACTGCGGAGATGAAGAAACCATCGAACACGTCCTCTGCAGCTGCGCTTGCTACGGCACACAGCGATGCGAGCTACGGATGGTTTTGAATCGACTTGACCCCGGACCATTTTGTGTGCAGAAGATACTAGGACCTTGGGCATCTGCCTCAGTTGCGCAGAAAGCAACTAAAGCACTGCTTCTTTACCTTAAGTCAACAAACCTGAGCGACCGCCTGTGAACTGTGTGTGCTCCCCGAGTGTGCTCGTGATTGTGTGTACCTTCTCATCTTTGTGCAACCTCTTTTCTCCCCTTTATCCCTTCCCCAGTGCAGGGTAGCAAACCGGATGTGCGTCTGGTTAACCTCCCTGCCTTTCCTTGTATCTTTATTTTTATCTCTGTCCAAGATTAAGCCTAAGAATTTATGCTCGGCTTTGACGGACAGACGTTGCCCGTTCAGTCGAATGTCAGGTTCCGAGTGCATGCCTCTCTTTCGAGAGAACAAGACACACGTGCTTTTTTTGTGGGTTCAGTCGGAATCCGTTTTCCTCTGCCCGTTTGGAGACCTTGTTTAAACCTAACTGAACCTGCCGCTCACACATTGCCAAGTTGCATGACTTGAAGCCAAGCTGAACTTCATCGACATATGTACAATAGAACATATTGCGGGGGATGAACAGGTGCAAGGAATTCATTTTGATAATAAAAAGTGTACAACTAAGTACACCACCTTGCGGCACGCCTGTTTCCTGGACAAATGTTTGGGAGAGAACACTGCCCACACGGACACGGAATGTCCGATTGGACAAGTAACTCTCGATTATGGAAAACATTCTACCACGCACGCCAAGGTGGGACAGGTCTCTTAGAATTCCAAAGCACCATGTTTTATCATAAGCCTTTTCGATATCGAAAAACACAGAGAGAAAATATTGTATATGGACGAAAGCGTCTCTGATCTGTGCCTCGATACGAACAAGGTGGTCTGCGGTAGATCTACTGTCTCGAAACCCGCACTGAATCGGGTCTAGCAAATTGTTTGTTTCAAGGAAATATACAAGTCGGCAGTTTATCAATTTTTCGAAGACTTTGCAGAAGCAGCTTGTAAGTGCAATAGGCCTATAACTCGAAGCTAAAGAAGGGTCCTTGCCCTCTTTCAAAATGGGAATAATGATAGCCTCTTTCCAGGAGGTAGGGATAGTTCCAGAAAACCAAATAGCATTGTACAAACAAAGTAAGGTTTTTCGCGTTTCGATTGGTAGGTTTTTTACCATTTCATACATCACACGGTCAGAACCTGGGGCAGAAGTACTGCAGGAGTTTAGAGATGTTTGGAGCTCAGCTAGACTGAAAGCTTGGTTATATGCCTCGTTTCTAGTGCAGTTGTGTTCGAGTTTCTGTTTTTCTATTTTTGTTCTGTATTTTCGGAAGGTGTCAATATAGTGGGACGGGCTGGAAACTCGTTCGAAGTGTGTACCGAAGAAGTTTGCCTGATCTTCCAAGGTATCACCCTGAGTGTTTACGAGTGGAAGTGTGTGTACTTGTTTTCCTGCTATCCTACCGACCATGTTCCAGACTTTAGCCTCCTGTGTGTATGAATTGATCCCTGACAAAAACTTCTGCCAACTTTCTCTTCTGGCCTGCCGACGCGTTCTCCTGCCTTGAGACTTCATTTTCTTAAAGCTGTCAAGGTTTTCCGCTGTTGGCGAGTTGCGCAGCAACCTCCATGCCCTGTTCTGTTCCTTTCGCGCATTACGACAGTGTTCCACCATGGGACGTGTCGCTTGCCGGGCTGTCCAGATGTTTGTGGGATGCATTTGGCTGCTGTGTTAATAAGGAGAGCTGTGAAGTACTGCGCAGCTTCATCTATGCTTAGCCCACATATGTCAGTCCAACATAACTGAGCTTTGTTATGAAACTGTTCCCAGTCGGCTTTGTGTATAAGACATTTGGGAACTCGTGGAGGAAATTCGTATGATGTTTGTGTACTCAAAACGACAGGAAAATGGTCACTTCCGTAGGGATTATTTAGAACTTTCTATTGGAGTAACGGTACAAGTGAAGGAGATGCGATGCTGAGATCTATGGAAGAGTAGGTTTTGTTGGCAAGGTTATAATATTGTAACAGACTAGAAAAAGGTAGAAAAGAGAAGCAGAGGAAGACGAAGATTCTTGGCACGATCGCAGTAATGTAACAGACTAGAAAAAGGGAGAGAAGAGAAGCAGAGGAAGACGAAGAGTCTTGGCACGATCGCAGTGTGCTGCCGCAAACGACCATCGTGCACCTCCTGTAAATAAAACCATCTTATCACAGCTCGCTGTTACAGTTGTGGTGGAGGTGCTGGGTAATCGACACCCGAAGACGGAAGGTGAACCGCAAGTTCGTCGACGGAGCCGTCGCATTGCTGGACTTCCACCGAATCCATCTGGTCAGGACATGTCCCATAACGCAAATGAACACCGACCCCTCTCGACTTCTGCGTCAACCAGTTCGGCGGCTCCACAACTGAGAGATGCTCGTCCCTTTGCCGGCAGCACACTGCGATTGTGCCAAGACTCTTTGTATTCCTCTGCTTCTCTTCTCTGCCTTTTTCTAGTCTGTTACAATATGTTGCCTCTTTCCTATTCAACAGACAGGCACCGGAAGAGAAAAGAAACTGTTCAATGAGACGACCTCGTGCGTCACAGCGAGAATCACGCCATACACTGCTATGAGCATTCAGGTCACCAAGGACCAGATAAGGTTCGGGTAGTTGATCTATTAAGGACTCGAATTCTCGTTTTCCAAGACGGTGGTGGGGGGGTAGGTACAGAGAGCAGATGTTGACGAGCTTGTTGAAAAGAACTGCTCGAACAGCCACTGCCTCTAGTGTTGTTTGCAGTGGTAAATGTGTGATTAACAATAATGGCTACACCGCCGGATGATGCCGCAGCACCGTCTCTGTCCTTCCGAAAGAGAACATAACGCCACAAAAAATTCATGTTTTTAGATTTTAAATGAGTTTCCTGTACACACAGCACCTTCGGCGAATGTTTGCAAAAGAGCTCTTGAAAATCATCGAGGTTTCTAAGTAGTCCTCTGACGTTCCAATGTATTATTTGTGTTGCCGTATTGAAGGTAACGTAGTGCTGTGTGTAAGGAAAAATGGGTGTGTCTGCTTCTTAAGACTCAAAGAACAAGGCCGTCGCCGGGCCCCGTTATTGGCTTTTTATTTCTTTTGGCGCGCTCCAGGGAGCTACGCCGATCTTTTGGCACCAGGGGTACCGTGGTGTCCATTGCCTCCTCAGAGGCACTGCGTGCCCACATTTTCGAGCTGATGTTTTGAACTTGGGGCCTCGCCTGGTGAGACGAGGCCTTCATATCGGCCGACCCTGGGATCTCTTTCACCTCGGGGGGCGAAACCTCCGGTCCTCTTGGGCTAGAGGTCGAAGGGGCCTCCTTTGCTGCTGGGATACCCTGGCTGCTGCAAGAGCTTGCAGCGGTCATGGGTGTCGCCGTGTTGACGAGTGGCAGGGCAGCCTTGGCTGTTCCCACCGTGGGTGGGGGGCATTGGCAACCGCCTGGGCACACTCTGCCTGGCATGGGCAGTTGCCGCAGGCCGTTGTAGTGCTGCCCCCTGTTGCACTACATCGGCGGACGAAGGTTTGTTTGTGGAAAGACCAGATACTTGTTGACAGGCTTCTCGGAAAGTAATGTTCTGGGTGATTTTGATTGTAACAATTTCTTTTTCCTTTTTTCATGTTGGTCAGGTTCGGGAGTATGCGGGATGGGCACCATCGCAGTTTGCGCATGGGCCCCATCCTCCACCTTACACTCGTCTGTGGCGTGTTTTGTGGTGGCACACTTTCCGCAGGTGAGTTGGCCGCGGCAACTCTGAGAGCCGTGACCAAAACGCTGGCATTTGAAGAAACGGCGTGGGTTGGAAATGTACGGTCTCACATTCAACTTGGAGTATCCTGTTTCGAGATGTTCAGGCAGGGTACTGGTGCAAAACGTCACAATTATGTGTTTTGTTGGGATTTCCTTCTTATCACGCCTAATTTTGATTCTTTGTACTTGTGTCACCTGATGGTCATTCCAGCCCTCAAGGAGCTCACCTTCAGTCAGGCCAAGCAAGTCTTGATCAGATACAACGCCTCGGGAAGTGTTGAGCGAGCGGTGTGGTGTGATTGAGATAGGAATGTTTCCAAACGATTGTAGTTTTGAGAGGTTTTCATACTGGCTCTGACTTTTTACCTCGAGGAGGAGATCCCCACTGGCCATTTTTGTAGCCTTGTAACCTGGTCCAAGTGTAGTGGTGAGGCATTTGGAAACAACGAAAGGCGAAATAGTTCTGGCGTTCTTTTCAGCAGTTTCACAGTGGATTACATTGTAGCGGGGAAAGGTTTCTTTCGGTTTGCTGAAATAATTGCAAAAGTCTTCGGTGTGCCCTCTCTTTGAGAGAGGATGATTGTGCAATGAAGGGAGAGAAGAAAAAGCCATAATATAAATATGAGTTCGGCAGCCATGCCTGCCACCCACCATGGAGCCCAACACGGGGACGTGACAAGTCCTAAATTTATATGAGGCATGTCAACGTCAGCTGTACACAGCCGCTATAACCAAATATATTGTGCCCAAAACAGAGCACATACACATGATTAACCCTTGCCACCAGGAAATATTGGAAGTAAATGGAAGAGAGAAAAAGACAGGATAGGTTTAAAGACGAGAAAAGACTAAGATGTAGGAAGAGAGAGATAGGAAAAGGCGACTGCCGATTTCCCCTGGGTGGGTCAGCCCAGGGGTGCCATCTACGTGAAGCCGGGGCCAAAGGGGTGTGTTGCCTCTGCCGGGGGGCCTTAAAGGTCCAATCGCCCAGCATCGGCTCAACACCCAGGATCCCCTTTTCTCTGGACACGGCAAAGCTACGGATGGCTAGGCGTGGGAGGGAGTAGAAACTCCCCCGTAAGCTCGGGTCCGTGGTGTCGCTACACACCAAACGCCTACTTGCGCAGGAAGGATGTTTTGAAGCCCTTCAATTGGTTATTCACCAGAACATTTTGGTTCAATATTGTTGCTTTTCCTGCAATAGGAACTTGGCAATCTAGCGCCAAAAACGGGCTAGATTGCCAACTCTATCATTAGTTGACGCAAGCAACCGCACTGAAGCGGTCGTACCAGGTGCCTGATTTATTGATATCGAGAAGAGCTTGTGAAAGGGTATCTCAATATTAGTTAACTGAATAGTGTGCATATCTGTGACGTGAAAAACTGAAGGTTTTTATCCAGGTTGAGCTAGTTCTAATCTACGATCGTATTTTGGTTTCATTTTCTCCCACAAAAAGTGAAGCGGTGCCAAGTGTACCACGTGCATGTTAATTTAAAGGCTTATGCTCTAGTTGGTTAATGTCGTTGTACCGTGGACCTTGTGGCATTACTATTCCATGCATATTAATGCAATACTCAAGTGCCAAATTTATGGGGTTCACTCTGAGCGCAGGTCAGCAATTCAGAGATAACTAAAAGATGAAAGATGAACAGGGTGCGATGTTCAACTTCCCGTGCCCGCCCAACCAAGTTTGAGCGCTTGCTTGATGACAGCTTTTGTAATCTGGTATACTAAACATCCAACCTGCGCGGTACAGTATAGCTGAGTAAAGAAATATTCTGAGAGGGACAGCCACCGGTGCCTAGTTTTCTCGCTATATTCTGTAATACGATTGAGTTAATGGCCGAGCAGTCAATCCACCAGTGCAATTTGTTATTAAAAAAAGGCGGAGTTGTTCTAGGCCAACGTTAGACTGCTGAATCTCAATAGAGCATCACGCAATCGGTGTGCAGCAAACGAGACTACTTGGTTATTGACACTGCAGATAAACGAAGCAAAAAAGCTCTTCAGTATGGATTACCAACTAGCCCAGTAAGCTGAATTATAAGTAGACACGCAGGCCGCGGGATTACATCCCGGCGGCGGTAGCTTCATTTCCGATAGAGGCGGAAATATTGTAGGCCCACGTTCTCAGATTTGGGTTCACGTTAAAGAACCCAGGGTGTCCAAATTTCCGGATTCCTTCTCTACAGTGTTTCTCGTGATCACATGGTGCTTTTGGGACATTAAACCCCACATATCAATCCAATCTGAGTGATAAGTATGCACCACTGCATTTCAAAAAATCTCTCTACTTCCCTCCGATGCATAAAACTTGAAGAAGCTTCATATAAGTGGAATGTTGGGTGAAGCAAGGTAGACATAGTCATAGAGTTTCCAATTACCATCCAGGGGTAACTCGGGCTTTATGTTAATTGGTGAGTAGATAGAACAACATAGAAAAACTGTACGTTGCGCGTGTTGCAAAAAGTATTTTTTGACTTGGGAAAATAAGGCCGAACATTTGTGTAGGCAGGCTGTGGCATAACTGCTATACAGTAAACTCAATCAAATAAATAAAAATATGATGCCACCATCTCCACTGTTTAGCTAGTGCTCGTGAAGTCAAGGAAGTGCAGCTGTTTGAATTCATTTTACCGTTGCAGGGGTCAGTCTGGAGTGGCAAAAAACAAAACCATCAGTCAGTAGGGGAGCTGTGGGTTGGACTCCTACGTTATTATGCAGAGTTTGACATAAAAAAGTATGTTGTGAGTATTATAGCGAAGACACCTGTGACGAGACTGCAGAAGAGGTGAAAAACGGAGTTCATGGCTATCGAAGGTAGGATCTCACTCACTGAGACAGCAAGAAAGTGTTGAGTCAGCATGTCGTTTTTAGTTTCAAATAGGGGCTCAGTGATTATTGCCACAGAAAGTCTTACAGGTGCTCGCAGCTATATCTTGGAGCTACCTACAGGGTGCGAGATAACGGAGGACGTGGCATCGCCGCTTCCACGTTATGTTTAATATATAGGGTATCCCACGTAACTTTAGCCAGAGTTTAAAAAAATGCCTGAACACGTAAGTACGACGTGACCAAATGCATGTTGCTCACCGTTGCCTGGAGTTAGACAATTTTTTTTCGTGTTTTCAAATATTGCGTAATTTCATCTGTTTATTAACTAAGTTATGAAAGAATGAAGATTGATAAAGAATTTCAATGAGAAAGCTGTAGATCGGTTTGCAAAACACCCAACTACATAGTTTTGACATAGTTTTGAATTTCATGTCATTTAGGTATTAGTGTCTTTCTGCTAATTCCAAATATCCGCAAAATACGAAAAGTATCACATGACAAACCCACTCGTGCACCAGTGCGCACAATGATTCAAGTGCTCTCTAACGTTCCGTGTACGAACGACCATAGCATTCGCCCCATTGTGCTGTCTCGGCAGGGCCGCAACGATGGTGGTGGCTTTGCGATGAACCCCTTTTGCTGTGGGTTACAAGAACAATAGGTGCTGTGACTGCTGATCGCTGTCATAAACCGAAGCAAAAAAAAAAACGTGTCGTGACGCATAGGCCTGCAAACGGAGGGGAGTTGGACCAACCAGGTGAAGCTGCCTTAACCCCCCCCCCCCCCCGTCTTTCCTCTTCAAGTATTGTGAACGGCGGCGCCAACTCTGTCCGACTCCGTTCCTCGGTTGGATCTTCGGTGGCATATTTAGGGCGCGAAGGTATGGCTACGAACTGTTTTTCAGAGTAACGGCCTCCGGGAACCACAATTTTTGAAAAGTAGGCGCCTCCCATATTCACACCTGGAAATACCGTTACGGGAAACATCTAATTGCTTTATTTTTGCATTAATATGACAGAGCTCCTTTTCCTTCGAACTCGACTAGAGGCAAATGCATGGGCGTGTCCTGCAGAAAAGTCTTGGAGAACAATGCGCTAACAAACAACAAACTGCGCTCCGTCAGAACTTCGTAAAGCAGATGACACTGTACATGACCCTTGCGTTTTGATGATAGGCTTCTGAGGACGCTGAAGTAGCTGTTGCGGTTTCGTATCCCATAATGATGTTCAAAGGAGTCCTAGACTGGCCACCGGTAGGGGAGGTGCATGTTAGATCCGTTTGAGAGTGCGAGTGATCGCATGGCTGGTTGTTGCTGAAATATAATCTTGTCACCTATTTTGTTTGCAGATCCTTTTGACATAGAGATGGATCTTGGACAACACGTGACGAAGAACAGTAAGTGTTCTAGTTTTGTGAATGTATAGTTCTTTCATAAATAGGATACCTTAAGCCGTTCGTTCTAGTGCCCACGTCGGAGCGAAGATTATGGCCCATGCGACGTTGAATATAACAAATGAAACTCCGGTTTTGCAATGAAATCAAGCACAGGCGTTCATTCTGTGAGGGATTAAAATGTTCTATGACAGAACCAAACCGGTGCTTGAACGTCCTTTTGAAAGAGATCCTATACAGTGATGACAGATAAGGAGTCGCAAGAACTGGTCAAGTATTAGCTAAAACTGTTGATTGCGCAAGTGCGTGTACATTTGCGACACGTTTTAGTGCCAAAAGACTGAACACCTATGGAATCGACGCGCGCACATATTGCGTGGCTGAAACATATAAATAAACCAGGAATCAATCGTGTGAATTGCCAATAATGAGCACTAACAGGCAATGATTTCAAGGAAAATATAGGGTATGTTATTTATTGACTGTAGTGTAAATGTGCAGAAACTTTGCAGGGGTGTTACAGTTGCACAATGGCACTGATGTCAGTCATTGTGTGCCTACACTGAACCACCCGTGCAGCTTCAAACTTGTTTATGAGCACTGAACAGCGCCGCAGCCACCAATCCCCGGGCCGGAAAACGTGGCTGAAATATCGTGTTTGTGGTTTCATCAAAACGATAATGATTTTGGTTCCGTCAAGAATGTGATTTTTCGAACAATGATTCTGAGGGCATGGTCGTGATCGCTGGCAGGCGCGTAATCTAGGCAGGTATTAGCTCTAATGACTCGTAAACCCGTCTACTTGCTACGCTCTCAAGGTGAGGAGACAGTGCGAAAATAACATTTCGCAACAGCGCATCGAAGAGCTAAGCAATATCGTACCAAAAAGAGCTAACTACCAGCCACCGTATATACAATTTTGTCGCTGTCGCATTCATTGCTTCTTCCTTGCGGTGAAACTGATTTTTTTTCGTAACTTGGTGGTAGCGTTTTGCTTTAGTTCATTTAACTTAACAGTCGGCATCACTCAGAACGGCTTGAGTCAGATAGGAATGGATTAGCTTCGCTGTGCCTTGAGCTTAGTTCAAGCTACACTTGTTTTTTGTTTTTTTGTTGTAGTTAGAAATTTTGTGAAATCAGTTCCGTTTCATTCATCGCTAAAAAGTCCTTCAAATCCTTCAAAATATCTGTTTTCATTAATTCATTTTACTGTATATGAAATAAAAGTAGAAATAAGAAAAAAGAATGGCTAGACATCACTTCAATAAAAAGAGTGATTTACCTAATAAGCTAAACAAAAAGCAAAAGAGAATAAATGCCTTGAGTGTGCTACAGCATTACTGCGAGTCTCATGACAAAGTGAATTGGTGTGGTTAAGGATAATTGTTCAGAACGTTTATATGTATTATTTCAAGTGCGACATCATGTTCAGTTTACCCAGATACGGTACTCTCGTCCAAGAGCCAATCACACTTTTTACACAAAGACTTTGTATATAAATATAAGCCATTATGCCTGTTACGGGTTAATTATAGCAAAACTTTGGTTTTTTGATCCAGAATCAAATGCTGAATTCAGCTGCATGTCAATCCAGATGCTTTAAGAGCTGTGACTGATGCCTTTCTGTTTATGGTTGGCATTCGTTTCCATCAATAATAGACTATTTATCAAGCACCTTGTTGGGAGAGGGCGAGTTCATCATCAGCTCCCTGAAAAAAGGGATGATGCGTTGCGAGAAACCCATTCCACAACCCGCTGGCCAGTATGTGACGCTAGTTGTGAGTATTGCAGAATTCGATACTGCTCGAAAGCTTTATCATGATCTTTTTGACGATAAAGTGTGGCTCCAAGCCCGAGTGTTTTTACAATATAAGTGACTACAGTAAGACTCTGCTGTAGTGAGCTATGATGAAATCCATCTCAACTTTTCAGGATCGATGTTTTCATTTCTCGGTAGTAAATCCACTGAAAACCGTACTTTCTTTCCTAGGCATCGAAATAACTTAGTGCAGTAGTTTTAAAATATTATTGTGGCATTGCATACCTGCAGCTCTGTATAGGCTTTTATGAAACCACGTTGTTCGACCTTTCCTGATTTGGGCACACCATCTGGTCTCGTCCTACGTTCTCGTAAGCATCTGGTACAGAAATATTGTATAAGAGAGTGAATACACCAGTCAGATGGCGTGATTATAGCCTGGTCTAAATGAAGAGATTGTGAAAGTGCGCGGGATATTGAAGCACGTTTTTGGTGATATGAGTATAATTTATATGTTTAAATCGCATGAATGCAGGTCTCGAAAACTCTATATGTCACATAGCCTTGCAGGAGTGCCTTGAAGCTATATTACGGAGTCGTCAACTTTGCTATATGTAGTCTGAGTTTTTCGTAGACACCGTCATTAGGACACAAATTTTTGTTTTACTACATTATTAACGCAAATGTTTTATTATGGGGTTTACCAAATATTTTATAACGAATATACGTCCACAAAATAAACGCAATCGGATGGGAAGGAAAAAAATAAT
Organism: Rhipicephalus annulatus; assembly: GCA_013436015.1. Lineage (NCBI taxonomy): Eukaryota > Metazoa > Arthropoda > Arachnida > Ixodida > Ixodidae > Rhipicephalus > Rhipicephalus annulatus. The sequence continues at coordinate 63,040 of WOVY01010227.1, read as the reverse complement.
CAGGACTCGAACTCGCCATCAATGAGCCCACAACAATAGCTGGCGGAATTATAACTAATTGCTCTACCATAAAAAGTGTGGAGAAGACTACAAGAACGCGTTTTTTTACCACAATGCTATCGGACTGCTCTAGGCTCGTGGGGTGGTGTCTCAGACTAGAAGCAGTAGAGTAAGCAACCTTCCGCTTCCTTGATTAGCTCAGGCGACGCGCCATTGCTGTGACTATCCTGTTTGACGTGTTTCTAATAGAATAGTAATTAGCTGTATAACAAATTGTAAATAGACATGGTGTACAGCATTTATTCGGACAAAAAAAAGAAATGGTAGTGAGATAGAGGGAGAGATTAGCCTCACCCTGGGTCTGCTCATGCTGAATGGTGTCTCTACTTCGAGACTCCATTGATCAAAAATGCCAGTCTGCCTCTCCGCATTAAGGCTTTTTGGGCCTGTATGATCTGAGCACTTTGTCAGAGCCGCCTTCTCTCCTCTTGAAATAGGGTTAGGAAGAGCGCTTCAAGCTGAATTGCGCTGACAGCCCAAAACCATCTGGCAGGCATCTGCTACTTACTTCCTGTACCGGTACGTGACATTGACTGTCGGGTCGAAACGTTTAACGATAGCAGGGCAGAGCGTCGTATTATTAAAACGTCTTAAAAAGGCGCATTTTCTCACCCTTACGAAACCTTACGCGGAAATTATGAAATCTGCAATCTCTGACGTAAGAAGGACTCTTCCAGCCCCTTCGTCTAGAAGGTTCCCGGAAGGTATGGTGGAAATGAGAGCGTCACAGACACATTAGGGGCGTCGTTACCGCTAAAGGTTTGTGTGGACAAACACGAAACATGTACGAAAAAATAACAGGTAATGTAACCGAGAACACGCTTGTTATCAATTCGAAAATGCACATCTTGAAATCACACGCGAGACGCGGACGCTCCTTTGGTTTCTATGTAAACAAATTAAGATAGTGTTCTCATTTTTCTATAAACGTTGAGAGCATATATATATATATATATATATATATATATATATATATATATATGGGGCCGCTGTGATAGCTCAGTGGTTAGAGCATCGAACGCGTAATTTGAAGGTCGTAGGTTCGATTCCTGCTCACAGTAGGTAATTTTTTCATCCACTTTTCTTTCTTCTTATTTACATTCCATTGGTTTTAATAACTTCCCCTGTACATTCCTTGGCATTACTGTCTGTTATATTTCATTAATATTGTGTTAAAACACGGAAAAACGAGCCCTTAGGTATACACTTCTTTCCCTTATTTCATTGAACGAGGGTCTCGTACTGGCAGACTTGGTGTGTTTAGGTTGTATAAGAGGGACAATTAATCAGCTGCCCGCTCATAATAAGTTCACGTACTACGTGACGCCAAACATGCGAATAAGAGTGTTTTCACACTCGTTCTTTGGCTTATAGATGGCGCTGACTGTCACTCCTACTTCTAAATTCACAGATAAACCAAAAAATGTGGATGGAGGGAGGGCCGCTGTGATAGCTCAGTGGTTAGAGCATCGAACGCGTAATTCGAAGGTCGTAGGTTCGATTCCTGCTCACAGTTGGTAATTTTTTCATCCACTTTTCTTTCTTCTTATTTACATTCCATTGGTTTTAATAACTTCCCCTGTACATTCCTTGGCATTACTGTCTGTTATATCTCATTAATATATATATATATATATATATATATATATATATATATATATATATATATATATATATATATATATATATATATATGTAACGCTATGATGAATGGGAGACGTGGCCTGGCTCATACCCCATGTTTATTCTGTTCTGCCTTCTTCTTTCTCTGCTTCTACTAACCATCGCTTGATACGTCACACGATTCCCCCGCCCCCCGAAAGAAGTTGCGTCAGACGAACAGAAATGAAAACTGAATATGCACGGCTTAGAATTGAACACTGTCAAAAAGAAAAGGTCATTTCAAGTCCGAGGAAGTTTCCGTTAACACACTATAGTTTCACAGGAGAGGACAGCAATCCGGGGTATCAAGTACAGCTCTCGAGGGCGAGGCTGGCTGTTGCGCTCTGGACGACATAAGCATGCTTTGAGCGTGAAATCAGATGGAAACACAGCCGGTATTCTTGCAGTGAATGAACGTGGTGTGATGGCCTTGAAGCATTGGCTGGATGATTTGCGCAGGTGTCGTGCTATTTGTCATGATTGGAACCCATGCGGCGCCACCCGTTTGCGTGCTTGTTGAACGAGGCTGGTGCGGTGATTTCTGCGTCCTTGCGGAATACAAGGTATGGTTTGGCGCCTTTCTCGACGTTGTATCTCGTGTTGCCTGAGTTTTAATCTTGACCGGAGAAAGCTTACTCGACGTCCCTTGGAAGAATATCCTGAATTCGATGCTTTCTTTGTTTCGAGCGAGAAATCTTGAATATGTCGTCGGTTTGGTTGAAACGTTTGTAAACGGCTTTCCATAAACCGCGTGTGTTCCTCCGAAGATGATTCCATCAGTCGTTGTCCTTGTTCGTATAGCCCTTTAAATCTCTGTTGTTCTTGGACTTGCTGGCATTGATGATGTTGCTGCGAAAAGAGCTGAGATGGCAGCCCTTTTTGACCATGACACTGACTTTCTGGGCAACTGAATGTGGTGTCGAGTGGGCAGGAAGTAGTCTCTAGGCTTTTGTGCTGCATTTCGTGTAATGAAGGTAATGCTTCAGAGTTGATAGATACATCATCAGGGGCTTCTTCTTCGCTGTTCGCAGTGAGTGGTTCTTGCGCCTGAATCTGGATGGTAAGTTCAGGGCTTGGCTGAGTATTCTCTGAGCTCCGCAGCTCTATCCCGACCGTTCTGAGCGTGCTAGATGTGAGGTGGGCGTTGTGAGCGACGGAAGAGCCAAGTGACGGAAAACTAGGAGGTAGCCCAATTGTGCTAGATGGAAAGTAAGCCGATTCAATGCGTGAAGACTGATTTTCACTCTTCGAGTCGTCATGTCGTTGTTCGGCATTTTCTCCATGCTTCAGTTGGTCTACCATGAGCAAGGCATCCTTATAAGGCAAGTGGGGAGCGTTAGGAGCGCTTGAAGAACCACGTGACAAAAACCCAGGTGGTGGACCACATATGCCAGACGAAGAGTGAATGGCATCAGGTGGTTGGGCAACGTCTCGGGTCATATGCTGAAGCGATGACTTCGCAAATGCCGACTGTCCTGTAGAAGGGATACGCGGTTGACGGTTGGGTTTCTCCCAATATACGCATGGCCTTCTGTAAGTACACGCATGTGCCACTTCGTCTTGAGGCACTTGTCGATTCGCGCTGGGCTTTCGAATGCTTGAAGACTGCTTAAGAAATTGACGATAGTGTGCAGTTGTCTCTAGATGGTTGGCAATGAGTAAGTCTTGGTCATAGTCATTAAAACGGGTAATCATCTCCTCTTCGATTCTTTGCCATGACTCGTCGTTCTCGAATATGTGAATTAGGTAAAATTTAAATGCCTCACCGGTGACGTAGTCGCTGAAGTTCGTAACCATCTCCCGTTCCGACCAAGATGCAGTGGTAGCGTGGAGTTCTAACAGGTTGAACCAGTCCTGTACGGGTCCGTCGTCCGCTGATCCGGTGTACTTGGGGATGTTGAGGTCAGCCGATGGTTCCTTCATGGTGCTGGTCGTTGTCCTCCTAGGCGATGATTCGGTAGTCAATGTACGGTCAGGGCGTCTTCTGGAAAACTGCGTCGATGATGAGTGACTGATGAAGGGGCAGGCAGGTCTCCATCCTGTCGACTTGTGTGACGCTATGATGAATGGGAGACGTGGCCTGGCTCATACCCCATGTTTATTCTGTTCTGCCTTCTTCTTTCTCTGCTTCTACTAACCATCGCTTGATACGTCACACACACACACACACACACACACACACACACACACACACACACACACACACACACACACGCGCGCGCACACACACACACACGCACGCGCACACACACGCACACACACACACACACGCGCGCACACACGCACACACACACACACGCACACACACACACACACACACACACATATATATATATATATATATATATATAGGGGCAATAAGCGTATACTTAAGGGCTCGTGTTTTCGTGTTTTCACACAATAATAATGGGATGTAATAGACAATAATGCCAAGAAATGTATAGGGGAAGTTATAAGATCCCTTCTAATGTAAATAATAAAACGTAGGTGAAAAGATAACTTGCCGTGGACAGGAACCGAACCTGCGACCTTCGAATAACGCTTTCGATTCTCTACTACTAAGGTACCGCAGCTGCTGTCCTTCAAGCTAGTTTATTGGGTATATATGTGAATTTCTATTGTTGGAGTGTCAGTCAACGCCATCTGTAGCCATGGCGGCGAGTGTGGCACACTCTTCATGAGACTCTGTGGCATCACCTAGCAAGTGACCTTATTACGAGCTGGTAGCTGCACACTAGTGCCTCGAATACAACCTTAGGCACCATGTCTGCCAGTACGAGACCCTCGTTAATGAATAAGAGAAAGAAGTGTATACTTAAGGGCTCATTTTTCTATGTTTTGACCCACTTCTCATCCACTTTTCTTTCTTCATATGTACCTTACAATTCGGTCTAATAAATTCCTCTTTACATTCCTTGGCATTATTGTCCAATAGATTTCAATACTAGTGTGCTAAGTGACGCCACACAGGTTCATGAAAAGTGTGCCACACTCACTGCCATGGCTAAGGACGGCGCGTACTGACACTCCCACAATAAAAATTCACAAGTATACCCAATAAAGTGGCTGAGAGGATCGCCGCCATGGTAGCTCAGTGATGGAGCATCGAACGCGTTATTTGAAGGTCGCAGCTTCAGTTCCTGCCCATGGCAAGTTATCATTTCACCCACTTTTCTGTGAGAGGTCGAAACTCTCTTTGTTCGTCGATGAATCGAACGTCGTCTTCCCTGGCGTAGTGGGTCGGTTCGTTCCGTATATCATAGGGATAGACCGGGCGTCGCGAAGAAGGCGGACGCTGGGGGCGTCGGTCATGGCGAGGAGCTGGCAAGCGTGGTGCTCTCCTTGGCTGTGGGGGTGCGCTGTACTCAACAGCTGCTGCACTAACCATCGATTGCCAAGGGATCGTAGAAGGCGGCGGCGCAGTCACAGCCTCACGTGGCACATATATCGAATGTTCGTCGTTTACAGAATGGTGATCAACTGCTGAATGCGTCTGTTCTTTATAACGAAAAAGTTCTTCGCGAAGAATCTCTCGAATCGCCGAGGTCAGGTCTGGGCAGCTGCTCATGTCGATGCTGGCAACCGTTGTAACATTTGTAAGCCGGCCGAACTTTGGAGCAATCCTGCGCATTTTCAGCTGTTCGAAAGTTCGGCAAAGCCGAATCACGTCGGACACCGAGCTCAGGTGCTCTTTTTCGATGAGAAAATTATATACATCTTCGGCTATGCCTTTCAGCAAATGCCCTACTTTGTCGTCTTCTGATATCTGATCATTGACCACCTTGCAGAGCTTCAGCACATCCTCTAAATACGTGGTACATGTCTCACCTGGAAGGTGCGCGCGTTGAGACAATGTCTGTTCTGCCCGCTTCCTTTTGACGCTCGAGTCGCCGAAACACGCTTTCAGCTCTGCAACAAAAACATCCCATGTCGTCAGTGTGTCCTCGTGGTTTTCGTACCACACGAGCGCAGTGTCCGTAAGGCAAAAGACCGCATTGCTGAGCTGAGCGGTGGCATCCCAGCCGTTGGACTTGCTGGCTCTCTTAACTGGACGAGCCACGCGTCGACCTCCTCTCGCAATTTTCCTCCGAAGGTTGGCGCGACTCGGTAGTAGGGCATGGAATCCATTGGAGTTGGTCTTGAAGCGTTAGATGGCTGATCTTGGGCCATAACGATCGGCGCAGGCGGGAGTCCGGCAAGGCGGCGGCTGAGGCGTAGTCCAGGTAGTGAAGCTCCCGTCGTTGGGCTTGTCTTACCCAGCACGCTTCCACCAATCTGTTACGCACAAAGAGAGCCAAGACGTATACGGCTGAACGGGGCCGTTTATTTTGGTCGCGAAGAGAAGCGCCGGAGTGGCCAACAGGTTGATGATCGCAGTGTCGTCGTCTTCTTTCTTCCTCCAGCTTCGGGCAGCCAGCCTGTTCGCCCATCTTCGTTTTCTTCCCAGGCATGCGTAACAATATATATATATATATATATATATATATATATATATATATATATATATATATATATATATATATATATATATATATATATATATATATATATATATATATATATATATATATATATATGAGATCACGTTTGATATGGCAGCAAAAATGTTTTATTTTCAATCCAGATGCACGAGCCAAAGAGCCCCAGCCCGCGTGAGATACGATGATCACTACAGTGGTTTGGTCATACACATAAAGATGAAGTACATAGTCAGCGTTCACACTCCCCCCCACCGTTCGCAAAAAAGGGCAGCAAGTTAGAAAGTGTTGGAACGCCGAATATATCGTTTCAGACGAGAGACGTGGGCGATCTCGGTGCGGGGGTGACGATGGTCAGGAGCCGCGTTGACAGGAACAGCGTGATAGTTGACATCGGATGTTCTTTCCAGGACGGTGTATGGACCGAGATATCGGTGAAGGACTTTTTCGCAGAGCTCAGGCGACAAACAGGTGTCCAGAAAAGAACTTCGTCGCCTGAGCGGAAGAGAACAACTCGACGCTTTGCATCAATGTCACTTTTTCTCTCTTCCTGAATGGAAGCAATGTTGACGTGGGCGACTTCACGGCAGCGGGCGACGCGAGCGGTAAACATTTCCAGGAGAGATAAAGATGGAACTGAAGATATGGACAAAAAGGTGGTGTCCAGAACGAACGTCGGCACACGGCTATACACGAGAAAAAAGGGGCTGTAATTTGTCGTACGCTGTATGGCTGTATTATTGCAAACGGGACGTAAGGAATTATAGTCCCAGTTTTTGTGATACGATTGAACGCACATAGAGATCATGTCGGACAAAGTTCGGTGACGCCCAGTCAGACCCTTAGTTTCTTGGTGATACGCTGATGTGGTCTTGTGGATGGTGTTAGAGACCTGGAGCAGTTCATCAAGGACATGTGAAAGAAATGTTTTGCCAAGGTCACTAAGAAGCACACTATGTGCGCCATGTCGTAAAATAATGGAGTGAAGGAAAAAATTGCCCGCAGCTTCCCTCGGGGGAACACTGAGGAGGATGCGGAAGCATGTAATTGGTTAACGGGTGTTAAATTGCGACTTACTTGGGTCGATGGCTAAATTGGTTAACGTGGTTGTGAAATGGGGTGTTAAATGAGTGAACACGTACGGCACGTATGCGAAAGGGCGGTGTTTTATTTATTGCGACGAACTTTGAGGACGATGGCTTTGTGGTCGGTAAAGTAAAGAGTGAGTGGATCGGCTTGCATCGGTCGTAGGTCGAAATTTGCAAAGACGTGGTCGATGCAGGTTCCGCGAATGGTGGTCGGCTGGTGGTGTTTGCAGTCGTCGTGCGTTGCGCGTTTCAGCGAGTGTCGCGACGCCATGTATTCGACTATCCAATCGTCCTTGATGACGTCGACGTTGAAGTCGCCAACTAGCATGAACGGTCGATGTTGCGGTTGTTGTTTTCTGTAATCTTGCACGGCCTCGTCGACGTACTTTTCTACGGCGGCACGAGAGAGGTTTGGCGCGAGTTACATCGTCATGACGTCGACGCCACAGACGGTAGCAACGCAGTGCTCGCCGTTGGCGCGTTGTTGAACGCCGGGCTGTAGTCGGAGGTCAATGAAAGAGTCGTCGTCGTTGTCGACGTCACGCTTGACGTAAATTCCCACACCGCCCGCAGGTCGTTGGAACCCGTGCATGCGCGCGACCGAAGCGTATCCCGCAACGTCGACGTCATTGGCGTTCCACGTCTCGGTGAAGCAAAGCACGTCCACTCTGCGTAGTACACAGAGTGGTGGGCGACGGCGCGACGGCGCATGCGCGCGCGTCAGCTGTCGAATGTTCGAGAAGCGGTGCGGACGGCGCGGACGGGCACTACAAGGCGCGAGTATAAGATGCTTCCGCATCTAAAAATCGGCGATATCAGAGGTAGCGCCAGACGGAAGAGCGGCCGTCTCCACGTAGCGAGTAAGGTAGTCTACGGCAGTAACGAGCCAACGTTGACCGGCTGACGTAAGCGGAAGAGGTCCGTAAAGATCTATTCCCACAAATTCAAAGGAAGTGGATGGGCACCGAAGTGGTTGCAATAGTCCCGCGGGAAGAGACGTGGTACATTTTCGGTGCTGGCATGACGCGCAGAAAGCGACGTACTTGGCGACAGAAGTAGAGAGGCCAGGCCAAAAGCAGCGAGTCTTGAGGTGGTTGTGTCTTTTGGAAACCTAAGTGGCCAGCTGTCGCGTCGTCATGAAACGCTTGTAAAACTTCGTGACGAAGTGAGCAAGGAATGACGGGAACCCATTGGTTACCAAGAGGATGGTACATTTGCCGACATAATGTTCCATCTTGATGCTTGAAATGGGCAAGTTGTAGTCTTAGGCAGCTGTTTGGAACACGCGATAAGCCAGTTAGCCGATCGATGATTGTGCGGCAGTAGGTATCGGCATAGTGGAGCGAGGCGAGATCTGTGGACGAAAGAAGGTCCACTGAGGCAACGAACTCTTTCAAGCCAGCAGCTGTCTGCCTGGTCACTTTGGTAGGTGGTGACGAACAGATGGAAGGTGACACTTCGGTGCTTTGCGAGAGCAGGCAACGCGACAAAGCGTCGGCATCTTGGGGCTATCGACTCGACCTATATGTGACGCTGTGGTCACACTCCTGCATTCGTACTAGCCAGTGACCAAGGCGTCCCGAAAAATTTTTGAGAGACTATAACCAACACAGAGCATGAATGTCAGTCACTATTGTGAAATACCGGCCATATAAATAAGGGTGCAACGTTTTTACAGACACGATGGCGAGACATTCTTGCTCAGTGATGCTGTAATTTAGCTCAGCAGATGAAGGAGTACGGCACGCGTAGGCCACGACTTCTTCTTAGAAAGCGTGGCTCCGCTTAAGGACAGCAGCGATTCCACGTGCACTTGCGTCAGTGTGTAGCACAGTAGGTGCTGCAGGGTCGAAATGGCGAAGCACTGACCGTGATGTGAGGCATCGCTTGAGGGTGTGAAAAGCGGCTTCGTTGTCATCCCACCAGACAAAGGGTGGGCTCGTGCTCAGAAGCTTGTGCAGAGGAGCCGCAATAGTAGCGAAATCATGTACACAGTGGTACAAATACGACGCCAAGCCAAAGAAGCTGCGGAGGTCTTTGGCTGTGGTTGGTGTAGAAAAGTGTACTACTGAGGCAGCCTTGTCGGGATCAAGCTCAACGCCATGTTTACTGACGATGTTACTTCATACCTTGTTGCTATAACTGGCAAACCGACATTTCTTAGTGCTGAGCTGGACACCGGCCTTCGCTAAAGATGTGAGGACGCCGTCTAGCCATTTCAGGTGCTGTGAGAAGCTGAACGAAAAGATGACAATGTCGTCCAAGTAGAAAAGGCATGTCTTCCATTTTAATCCCCGCAGTACCGTGTCTATCATTCGTTCAAATATGGTTGGGTCGTTGCATATTCCAAAAGGCATCACATTTAATTCAAAGAGCCCATCTGGCGTAGCAAACACAGTCTTCTCTATTAGACTCATGCATCGGCATCTGCCAATAAACAGATCGCAAGTCGAGACCTTAAAAGAACTCGGCACTTTGTGAAGTATCAAGAGTGTCGTCAATGCGAGACATTGGGTAGACGTCCGTACGAGTAATTTTGTTGAGTGATCAGTAATCAATGCAAAACCATACTAAACCATTCTTTTTTTTACTAGTACGACAGGATAAGACGGTGCGCTTGTCGAAGGCCTGATGACGTTGCGCGCGAGCATCTCGTTGACTTGTTCATCTATACGCTTGCGTTCAGAAGCCGACACCCGGTAAGGGCGGCAGCGAAGGACACGGCATCCGTCGGTGTCGATACGATGAGCAGCCACTGTTGTTTTGTTGGACCCAGTCTTGTAGTAGTGGTTCTGGCCTCGTGTTGCAGGTGGCGATGCTTGCATAATCACGCGAGAACCACACTAAACAAGATGCGATGATAATCCCTCGAAAAATGCAGCGCTGGCAAGAAACAACCACAGCGTCACAATCTAGAATTTCTCACGACTTGATCTTAATAACACGTTCTTGTCCGGGAGGCAGGAGAAAATCCGCAGATGTGACAAAGTTGGGCGATGAAAGAAGAGAAGCAGACGAAAGCTCAGTATCCGTAAAATAAATGAGGGGCTGAGCACACGAAATTACAGCAGACGCAGCTGACAAGGAGTCCCAGCATAAGATTATCTGATAAGCGCGCGAAGACAGTACAGCCAATTGTATGTGATGCTGAATTCCATCGATGAGAACACGAGCAGTACACAATCCGGTCGGGCAAATCGGACTGTCACTAGCGCCGCATAACATGGGACCGGCCTAAGGAGTTTGCACTTTACGCAGATGAAAACACAATTCACGATCAATTACCGAAACGGCGGCTCCAGTGTCAATAAGGGCGTCAACAAAAACACCTTCCACACAAACAGGCAGTAAATTAGCTAGACGAGACGAAGGAGTACGCGGAAACAGTGACGGAGAATGGCGGCGAGATTAACAAGGAGGATTAGGCCTAGCTTGAGACCGTGGAGGGGAGGGCGACCGACAGGATGTGGACGAATACGGTACGGTATCATATTTATTAGGTCTCGAGGGAAAGTCTCTTTCGTAAGCTGGATAACCACGTCGTTCACCCTTGTAATGGCGGCGGCAGAAACGGGATATATGAACCCTTAGGCCACAGTAGAAGCACACGGGGTGTCGAGGATGCCTTGTAGAATAGTGGGGTGGCCTTGGCACTTGCGTTACCATCGCAGCCGAATGGTCACACCTGACGTCCACAGGCATGTTTGGAACTGGTGCAGGGGCCCGTGATGCAACGTCGGCGTACGAAGGCGCCGGAAAGCGCACTTGATACGGGGCATGTGCAGCGCTTGTCTTCGATGCCAATTCGTCCTTGATTATCTCACGCAAGGTGGGAGGAGGTGTACGGACAGACGCAATGGTTGGGTTGCCTGGAATAAGGCCATGGAGTTCCTCTGACAATTGTTTGTCAGAGGAACTCCTGGAGTTCCTCCATGTCAGAGGAACTCCAGATGCCCCGTGAAGGTCAACCAATTAGAGAAGTTGCTCTCGTGGTTGTAATACCATGTTTTAGCGACGCCATTGAGGTAACAAAGAACGTAGCGCAGTTTGTGCGCCTCATTCCAATAATTAAAAACGATGGTTCGATCATAACTGTCGAAGCATTCAACGAAGTCTTCGCCGCAAAGGCCGGAAAATACCGGAGGGTCTCGGTGAGAGGTACTCATGGTGTAGTGAAGCCTAAGTGGCTGAGAAGGAGCAGTTGCAGCAGCGGACTCGTTGGGTTCTGCCATCGCTGTTGCTAGAGGGCACAACTGTCGACCAGACCGGAGTTCCAGGGGTGACGGGTAGAGCAGGAGGACGGGGCAACCAAGACACGCTTCACCACTTATGAAAACGCATCTGGTATAACAGTAGCCAAATTATATTTTCAATCCAGATGCACGAGCCGAAGAGCCCAGCCCACGTGACATACGATGATGATTACTAATATGGTTTGGTCATACTGATGAAGTACATAGTCAGCGTTCACAATATATATATATATATATAAATTGGTATCATGGAAGTTAAGAGAGGACCGAAGCGTAAAAATTTTAGAAAATATACCGATGATGTAGGAAATTAGTTCCACAAAAGACTGACGCTTCGGCTGTGGGACCGACACATGCAGCAGTAGCGCAATATAAGACAACCAATGATGCAGTGTCCGCTATTTTATAAAGGGGTTTCAGTACCGGCTTGTTGTGCTGCTCACATTCATTGTAATATTTATTATTGTCATTCGGAAAATAGGTGGACTCAGTTACCGAAGTTTGCCAATAAATTCTTCGAATTTAAAATGCTTATGGCTGCTCCAAAACATCAATTTTCCTGCTCCACAATCTGCTCCAAAAAGCGAATTGTTGCTTTCATCACTGCAATGGTGAATAGGGTTTGTGCGGGAGCTTGAAATCCTTGAAAACCAAAATGTTCACTTTCAAGGCCTAAAGGTGCTGTCATTTTTGCAACTTCCCAAATTTTCTTTCTTTTTATATGAATGAATGTCGTACATTTCATGGCACGATATTTTTAGTGCCATAAATGTTTCAGGTGGCATAAGTAGGAAACAAAAAAAAACCAACACCGTGCATTTCTGTAAAGTCGAAGAAAGTAGAAAAAGCTGGATAAGAAATGGAAAAAAAAAGATTTTGAATTGAGCAGGAAATCGGAATGTTAATAAAAAACTAGACGCCACGCTGAACTAATACCTACATCAGACTCGTAACCAGAGAAGGCAGAGGGAACTAGCCACTTGACATGCATCAAGTCAAATATCCTTGGGAAGACAAGCCAAGACCAAGCAGCAGTTAACATTTATGGGAAAGTTCAGCAAAAGCGATTACTGGAATACTGAAAGTTATTTTTCATGCCGCTCCAAGAAACTAATAATGAAATTAATATTTTCATTCATTTTTCTTTCTCCACATTTAAATTACACTTACCTGGCATAACATATCAATACTTCACTTGGCATGATTGTCTGTTTGATTTAATAACATTGAGTCTAACAAAAAAAAACGAGCCTTCAATTGAAGCATTCCTTCATTCATTCTCGTTCTGGAATACTTGAAGCCCTAAGATGCTGTGGGATGGATTACTGGTCAGGTGTCATCTAATTATATCACGTGCTATGTGCCGCCAAACAGGCAAGAAGACGGCTCCACAGTCGCTGCCATGGCAACGCGGGCACTGACAGCCAGTCTCACATTCATTTCACATATATATCTACCCAATAAAGTGGATAGGGAGATAGCCGTCGTGGTAGGTAAGTTTGAGAGCGTATTACGCGTTGTTCGAAAGTTGAAGGATCAGTCCTTGCTCAGAGTAAGTTATCTTTCCGTTCACTTTTCTTTCTTCACATTTACATTATGATTGCTTCTAATAACATCCTCTACATTTTCCTTGGCATTAATGTCAGTTAGATCTTATTATTATTGTGTCTAACAAAGAAAACGAGCCATTCACGGTACGCTTTTTTCCTAGCAAGAAAATGTAATTGCAGCCATATTTTCTAAGTCAGTTGTAGTGTTTTACCTGTTTTTAATGAATAGTAGGCAATTCAAGCCTTCACCCTCCCCTGAGATATGTTATTTGGGTTTTTGACCGACAATTGTGTTCTTGGAATATAATAGAGATGGCCTTGAAAGCCCTTGAAAATTTCAAATTTTTGTCACGTGAACAAGCATGAATCCTGTTTAGTCTGATGCTGAGAAATGACTGTGGACAGCAGTGTAAAGCTATGACTGGAGTTCTTTACGTGGCAAGCCACCGGATTTACACGGTGATGGCGCTATGGAGTCTCGATGAGATCGTTTATTTACAACGAAAGCACAAAAGGGCATTGCTGTCTTGTTAAAAGAAAGTGAGCATAAGTTCCGCTTCATTAAATTCCCAACTCTATGGCAGAAAGAAAAAAAAATCTTTTGGGAAAAAGAAGAATGCGCCTTGTTTTGCTAAGAAGCGGACAACCCGTTATCGTGGTGCAGCGGCTGCTTCGTTTTGGACTGCCGACTTGTTGGTTTGAAACTGGTTGAAGGTTTGACTCCCAACTATTGTAAATGCTTTTCGGTGAAGTTAAAAATGCACGAGCTAATAGAGGTATCATTTAGGTATTGTGCAGTGCGATTTCACTCTGTTCAATATTAAAGTCTGATGTAGCCGCTGTAGCAATGTTTGTACTACATTCAATGACCCGCTATTGCTGCAGGCGTACTTCTTCGATGCAAGAACTTCGAAGAAGGGTCACCACCCCAACCTCGCCGCCGCTCCGGATCATGCCATATGTGTGGAATGATGGAGCATTGCATCAGGAATTGCCCGCACAAGGACAACATCTTCGTTCTCAAGATGAATAGTTCGGCTGACCCCAGGCACTGTGAAACTCTACTTTATGCGAATAATATAGAAGGAACGTGACGGCGGTGCCCTATTTTAAACGCGAATGCATTGCTTAGTCCGGCTATGTCAGGTGTCTGTCGAGATCTGTCCAACACACTCGCCCGTAGAGACAGCAGTGGGCGCGCGCGCTTAAGCTCACCCCTAGCAACCGAAGCCCCTACCTCCTTGACTTGAACATGACTTGCCACCGCCTCAATGCAAAGCGTTGTGAACACGTTTGTAGTGTTTCTGCTGCTAGCGTTTGTGTAGCCTATGTGTTCAACCGTGCACGCTATAGCTACTAGAGTTGTGAACGCATATCACGTTTCTCGCGACAGAAAAGCGCCACGTGCGGTGAACGGCACCATTGGCTTCAAGGTGCGATAAAAAATTTCCCTTTAACGCTGGGTTCTCACATGCGAAAGGCCATAACGTTACGAATTGCATTTGCACTTTTTCCCAATTGCCTTCCTGAAGGTGGGAGAATTTTTTGAGTGCGAAGCGTTTCTCAGCGAACTTCGGCGACTTCAATCTATCTATCTATCTATCTATCTATCTATCTATCTATCTATCTATCTATCTATCTATCTATCTATCTATCTATCTATCTATCTATCTATCTATCTATCTATCTATCTATCTATCTATCTATCTATCTATCTATCTATCTATCTATCTATCTATCTATCTATCCACCTATTTATCTAGTGATTTATTTATATATCGATTTATTTATTCTTATTTGTTTATTTTTTATTTATCTCTCTCTCTCTCTATATATATATATATATATATTATAAATATATATATATATATATATATTTATAGGTATATGGGATATGGCTCAACGGGAAAGTTGTCAACAGGGATAAATATATTTATTTCCCAACAGTTTCGGGAGGGGTGCTCCCTTCATCAGGGCATGAGTTATACTGACATGAACTTCCAAACTTCGTTGCTGCCGCGTCCCTCTCGCTTTGAAAGATGTTTGCGAGAGTGAGAGGGAACTAAAAAAAGAAAAAAAGGGGGGAAAGAAAAAATACGAAAAGAAAGAAAAGAAAGAAAGTAAAAAAGAGGAAGAACCACTGTCAACACTGAGAACGAAAGCAACTGTCCGTGTACGTCCAAATACGGTTCTTATCACGCGATGTTCAGTTCTCCACGTGTGTCGGGCCACCCAAGATTGTCGCCGTGGTGGCGGCAGGGTACGTGACGGCGTGCGTAAAGAAAGGGTTTCCCCTTAATGGGTCGGTTGGCGTGCGGCCTGCGTAAAGAAAGGTTTTCCCTTTAATGGGTCGGTCGGCTTTTTACCTTTAATCTTCGTCCGTTTCTGTTCAATGGTCATCAAGTGGTAGGTGAACGTAAACACTTTGTATGTGCATGTAGAAAAAAAAGGAAGAAAAATAAAAAAGAAAAACAAAAAACAAGAAACGATAGTGTACACGTACCGTCAGTCATAAAAAAGCATGGTCTCCAGCTATCAATCTTTGTCACCGATTTCTACCTGGCTTACTTCTCGGAGGCAGTTGAGTTTTCCGGGGTCCTCGTTGATGCCGGCCACTAATGTTCGAAATTTGAAAATAAAATATGCCTCACGCTGTTCGCGCTCGCGTCTGTTTGAGAAACCAGACTGCAAAAGCGTTACGCTGATATTTTAAAAACTGTGGTTTGGCAGGCGCAGATGTCTAGATAAAGGTAGCTTCGGCAGTGAAGTGGTGGGGTACCGGTGATTATTGAACCGCAGTCGAAATGGCGTGTCTGTTTGGCCGATATACTCTTGTCCGCAGATGTTGCAATGTAGCATGTTTATTACGTTACTGGAGTCACAATTAAAGCTTTCAGTTATGCAGAACTTGAAATCCGAGAAGTTCGCTTTGGATTCACGTGTTGTGACCATCTGTGGGCATACCTTGCATCGAGCTTTTCCGCAGGGATGGCACCCTGATTAAAATTTGGAGGTGTTTGTCTTTGCTCTGACAAGAATGTCCTTCAGATTTTTATCCCTGCGGTACACCACGTGAGGTGGCTTCGCGAAAATATAAGTTAGTCGTTTGCTTTGCCTGATTATGTTGAAACGGCGGGAAAGTATGTTGTTGATTCGTGGCGCTGATGAGGAGTAAGTTAGTACAAGGTTCGTTTGGGAAGTCGTTTTAGATACTCTGTTTGGTTCCTTAATTATATCATTCCTGTTCACGTTGCGAGCACGTAGTATGGCATCGATAATAATGTCTTCCGGATAATTTTTTTTTCAATAAGGAATGCTTTAGGTGTTCCGCGTGTCTGTCAAATTCCCACATGTCGGTGCATATTCTTCGCTACCGGTAGGCCTGAGAATATGGAATACCCGTTTTGCAATGCTTTGGGTGGCTGCTGTTCAAATGTAGGTACATTTGACGGTCTGTAGGCTTTTCGTAAAGGTTTGTTGACAAGCGGTCATTTTTGACCGTGACAGTGACGTCCAAAAAGTTAATGCTAGTTTTGGAAATTTTGTGCGTGAATTTTATTTACGGGTGGCACTTGTTAAAGTCCTCTATGAAGCGGAAAAGACTTCCCTCATCATGGTTCCATATCATAAAAATATCGTCTAAGTATCTTCTGTATTAGAAAGGTTTCAAGGTACGTCCCTCAATGAATGGGATTTCAAGTGAAGCCATACAGGTGCTCGCGAAGTTTGGGGCCAGTTTCGTGCCCATTGCAGTGCCACTGACCTGAAGGAAATGCTTGCCATTGAACACGAAATGGTTATAATTTAGTACAAGTTCAAGAAGTGTAAGCAGTACCTCGCCACTTACACTGGTTGATGAATCAGATTTTACGTATTCAGAAACCATAGCCACTATTACGTCATGGTGGGGTATGTCGGTGTACAGTGAGCAGACGTCCATGGTCACCAGAAAACTGCCGCCTGGGATGTCGAGACTTGAAGTTTCGCAGTTGAAGTGGTTGGTGTCCTTAAGGTAATAGGGAAAATTTGAGGGGATGTTTTTTATTAAGGAATTGATGAATTCTGATATATTTTCTGTTGATGTGCTGTTACTGGATACTATCGGACGTCCCGGATGGCCTGCCTTGTGTATTTTGGGGAGCAAATAGAATCGACCGGGAACAGAATGGGCCGGTAACATTGCTTTTAACATTTTGCCGGTAATTTTCTCCTCCTGGCGGAGATTGTTTAGGGTTACTTTTATCTCCCTTTCGAATTCGGGAGTCGGGTCCGTTGGAAGTTCTTTGTAGAATTTTGTGTCTGATAGTTGTCATTCCCCTTCCTTTAAGTGGTCCGACATGTTTAGAATTACTATGCAGCCCCCTTTATCAGCCGGTTTGAGAGTAATTCCGGTGTTTTTTTGTAGTTCATCGATTGCCCTTCGTTCTGATTTTGATATGTTGTTTCGAAATGTGCAATTTTTTTTATATGCTCTGATGATATCTTTTTGAACCGCTGATATATACATATCGAGGTGTTTGTCCCTCTGCTCACCTGGACACCATGATTTGTTACCAGCAATCGATCTATTCTCGTTCGTACAGTCCTTGCGATCATGAAAGTATTCACGGAGGCGGAGATTACGCGCAAAGTTATCGAGCTCTTGGTACAGTTCAAATTCATTGAATCTACCGGATGATGGACAAAAGGTTAAGCCTCTCGACAAAAGTTGAAGCTGAGTGGATGTGAGTGTTGTGTTTGACAGATTGAGGACATTTTTCTCATAAGTTTTCGGCTGCTGTTGGCTATCACGTGGCACGGGAGTGTCAGCGTCATATTCGAGAGTAAGGATGTTTTGATTAGAATTGCACTGTAGTATCGAGTTCCCATTTTTCTCCTCAAACTTAGGTTGTGGTACGGGTGGTCCCTGGCGTTATTGTACGGCCTCATTCCTATTTTCCTGTTGCAGAGCAGTGGAGCTACTGCAGTCCCGCTTGAATTTTCTATCTTTTACAACTGAAATTTCGCCTCTCTTCTTTAGTTCATATCTTTCCAGTTCTCTTGCCTCATGCTCTCCGAGATTAGGTACCGTTTTCTGCGTGGCCTCCGTGACACTGTATTCGGCGGCCTTACGCTCACTATGGTCCGCAATGATCCGAGTCAGTTGCAAGGACGCTTCTAGTAAAATTTTTTCCGACTTCCCCCTTTCTGCTTCATTTAGTGTAGACATTGAGGGGTTGCAGGCTAGGCGGAGGCCCTTAGGTGCAATTTCGTGAAATAGATATTTGGTTAGTTGTTCCGCGTGTTTTTCGTATTGCACCCGCTTTTCAATGATTTTCCTAATCGATAGAAATGAGTGGGACCATGCGTGTTTAATACTGCCCGTACCAATTGTTTCCCCGTGTAATTTGGAAGCCGCCGCCTCGGTCGTCGCCGCATTCGTCCGCCTGGTGTTGTAAGGCCTCGCTGGTGGGAGTGGCGACGTCGTCACTGCTGGGACCCTGGATGGCTCTTTGTGTCCCTCTGCTCCCTGTTGTTGAGTGGGTTTGGCAAAACGGGCATTCCATATTTTCAGGCCTACCGGTACCGAAGAATATGCACCGACATGCGGGAATTTGACAGACACGCGGAACACCTAAAGCATTCCTCATTAAAACAAAATTATCCGGAAGACATTATTGACGATGCCATACTACGTGCTCGCAACGTGAACAGGAATGATATAATTAAGGGACCAAACAGAGTATCTAAAACGACTTCCCAAATGAACCTTGTACTAACTCACTTCTCATCAGCGCCACGAATCAACAACATACTTTCCCGCCATTTCAACATAATCAGGCAAAGCAAACGACTAACTTCTATTTTCGCGAAGCCGCCTCACGTCGTGTACCGCAGGGATAAAAATCTGAAGGACATTCTTGTCAGAATAAAGACAAACACCCCAAAATTTCAATCAAGGTGCCATCCCTACGGAAAAGCTCGATGTAAAGTATGCCCAAAGATGGCCACAACAAGTGAATCCAAAGCGAACTTCTGGAATTTCAAATTCTGCATAACTGAAAGCCTTAATTGTGACTTCAGTTACGTAATATACATGCTACATTGCAACATTTGCGGACAAGAATATATCGGCCAAACAGACACGCCATTTCGGCTGTGGTTCAATAATCACCAGTACCACGCCACTTCACTGCCGAAGCTACCTTTGTCTACACATCTGCGCCTGTCAAACCACAGTTTTGAAAATATCAGCGTAACTCTTTTGCAGTCCGGTTTCTCAAACAGACGCGAGCGCGAACAGCGTGAGGCATATTTTATTTTCAAACTTCGAACATTAGTTGCCGGCATCAACGAGGACCATGGAAAACTCAACTGCCTCCGAGAAGTAAGCCAGGAGGAAATTGGTGACAAAGATTGATTGCTGGAGACCATGCTTTTTTCTGACTGACTCGTACGTGTACACTGTCTTTTTGTATTTTTTGTTTTTCTTTTTTCTTTTTCTTCCTTTTTTTCTTTTTTCCACATGCACATACAAAGTGTTTACGTTCGCCTACCACTTGATGACCATTGAAGAGAAACGGACGAAGATTAAAGGTAAAAAGTCGACCGACCCATTAAAGGAAGAACCTTTCTTTACGCACGCCGACCGACCCATTAAGGGGAAACCATTTCTTTACGCACGCCGTCACGGACCCTGCCGCCACCGCGGCGACAATCTTGGGTGGCCCGACACACGTCGAGAACTGAACAGCATGTGATAAGAACGGTATGTGGACGTACACGGACAGTTGCTCTCGTTCTCAGTGTTGACAGTGGTTCTTCCTCTTTTTTACTTTCTTTCTTTTCTTTCTTTTTCGTCTTTTTTCTCCCCCCTTTTTTTCCTTTTTTTAGTTCTCTCTCACTCTCGCAAACATCTTTCAAGGCGAGAGGGACGCGGCAGCAACGAAGTTTGGAAGTTCATGTCAGTATAACTCATCCCCTGATGAAGGGAGGACCCCTCCCGAAACTGTTGGGAAATAAATATATTTATCCTTGTTGACAACGCTCCCGTTGTGCCATATCCCATACCTTCACGAAGACTAACTGGCCCATTGAATTATTACTCCCACCATATATATATATATATATATATATATATATATATATATATATATATATATATATATATATATATATATATATATATATATATATATATATATATATATATATATATATCAAGCTGTTTACGACATTCAGCTCCCCTGGCAGTTTCGATAATGTAGTCACGTACTGCATCATTCACCTCGTAACGTCGTGCTGATTTTAAAGTGTCATATGAACATTTCTCAACCGTGCTTCGCATATCATTCATTACAGCGGTACATGGGATCGGCCTATTTTTTTATTGAGCGAGATGGTACGAAATGACGCTGCTGATATGAACAAATGTTTCACGCAATGACATATGCAGAACTGTCTCATATGTTTTATACCACCAGTTGTTTACACTTCTGTAACAATACAACACAGACATGCCTATTACCAACACCCGAAGCAGTAAGCATCATGTAGTGCTTATATTTGCGAGGCTTGTAGTTTCTCTATGGACCAACTTTAGTGGATGGCGCTTAAGTCTACAATTGACGAAACCGGAAGTGACGCCTGAATCAAAGGGGCGCATATGTACCATTTGTGAAATAGATAGCAAGAACTGCTGCCACAATTGACCTTTCATTAACATAACGATGACAACTGCCAGTAAAACCTAGGAAGCAATCACTTCATCCTCTCAGTCACGCAGGGAATCTGAGCCGCTCCACCTAAAGAGTACAGGTTGACGGATTGGGTCGAGTTTAGAAAGCGCCGCAAGGATGATCAGGCAGAATGACACATTCTTGGAACACCTCTCGTTCTCGAGATCAGTGGAGGATGCGTTTCTCTAAACCAAGACTGTCCATTCTGATATACGTTTGGATGCAATGGATCCACGTCTTGCACGCAGTGGAGGCTGAAAAATTGCTGGGTGAGGAACGGTACACAGAGCTCAACAGCCGATTGCGTAAGGGCAAAGCACTCCTCAATAAAAAAGTTGAGGACTATAGAAAGGAGCTGTCTACGCAGTAATGGAATAAGGTTTGCTCTAAAGTAGATGACCAGATGCGCACCAGAGGCAAACTTGGCTAGACAATACTAACTAGTAAACTAATCAGATTTTGGCAATAGACTAATCAGTCCAAGTGCAGAGGAACAGTGGGGCAGACTACACAACTGCACTTAAAGAATCTCCACAGCAATACCTTCCACTTGGCCACTCCGGAAGTGGGATTAACCAGAATTCCGCGGAGGCCCGCTCGAGGAAATCAACTCGCCCTTCACGAACTTTGAGATAGAACAGGTGCTTAATACGTTAAGTACGCTTATACGCTTCTACCCATTATATACTCTGGGCAAGATGCCCCGTGCCGAAGGCCTGGAGGACGGCCTCGGTGACTCAATCCAACGCCGGGCAAAACAGTCACCAAAAAGAACCTTCGTCCCATCTCACACGCATATTGCGTGGGGAAGGTAATGGAGAATGAAATACACAACTCGACCTCTTGGTATATTGAGGATAAAGAGCCCTTTCCACACAGCATGTTCGGGCCGTCCTCCCTGACTTTAAAGCTATCATAAATATTGGTGAACGGACATTGGGAGCCTTAACCCTGGGTGCAAGGGGTGCGCCTTAGTTAGTGGTGATTTCACCTCTATTGTTACATAGCCATGAAAGGCCTCTTGGAGCATCTTTTCCCTGCAGCCAATATCAATCACGTCCTATATATAGACGACATTATTGTCTGGTGCATGGGATGCACAGATGCTATGTGAAAGAAGTGCTGCAGTCGCCATTGGCTATCACAGCAACTTCTATGTAGAGTTCAGCTATCCCCCTCTAAATAGGAGTCGCTGCTCCACAGACCGGTTCGACTGGTGCGAAGACTTCATTCACCGGTTCATCTGGTACAGATTAGGCTAACCACAGTGGAAGGGCAGTCCATTCCCAGTCCATTGCATTCGGCTGCTAGGCTTACTTCTGGAATGCAATGACAGAAACTCGCACGTTTTGCCGCACATCACCTCTAAAACTTAGAGAATGCTTAAGATATGAAGGGTGTCAAAACGCAGAGAAGAGCTGAAGTAAAGCAAGATTTTTTGGCTATGCCATGCGTTTCTCATGAGCCGCTATAGTTAAGTAGCGTCAACAATAATTTTGTTTACGTTCGAGAAGGATAAACTCTATACTTTAATGCAGAAAAGTGCAAAAGCGCTACGTTTTTTTATGAGTAGCGGCACGGACAGACTTATGTGCCTAGCATGTACAACAACTTCTCGCAAGTGAGTGAGGCACAGACCCTAGCTCAGCTCGCGCGGCTATTTTTCACGAAAGCTGGTCAGTGTCTCCAGTCGCCAGGGTGCCATCGTACGGGAAATTCGGAACAGAACATCTGGCGACAAACACTGACAGGTACGTACGAGGTGGCACATATTTCATCATAATATTTTTGCGCAGAAAAACATTGGTAAGTGAACGGTATGGGTGAAGTTTCTGCTTGGTTTTGTGGATAAATCGATAGTTTCCTCCTTTGGACGCCGCGCACACGGATCATCCACTCGCAGGCAATGGGACTGCCCACGCCACAGCTTGAGGTCTTGCACGCCGAGCTGTCGCACCTGCCGGCAACCCCGATGTCTCGCAGACATTGAGAACAGTGCAGAAGTGGAAGTGAGGGAATCGAATGACAACTTTCAGAGACATTACGCAACACTACAGACTGAACATGTGCAAATATCCACCACCACACGAAAAACTAAACAAGACACACGAGGTTGCCTGGAGAGAATTTGACTCGCACGTACCCGAACCCATTGATCCTATGCCTCTGCTACCCAGACATTTATATATCCGATGACTGTAAATCGTGTGGAGCAAGAGTACCGCTGCAGTGCATGCTGTGGGAGTGCTCCGGGAGCGTGAACCGGGTAGACATGGCAGTCTCGTACCACGAGGTGTGATGGGAGGCGGCTCTGTTAAGGCTCGACCTCACCGATCAACTGTGGAGAGTCCGGCACGCCCAAGAAGCCGCCCATGGCCAAGGACTCGAGGCCGTCACGTACGCTGGAGTGCTTGTAGCCCCACTTCGCGAAATACGCCACTGAATGTAACAGACCCCCCGTAAAGCGTCAGACGCCAACACACAAGATTGCGTTAAAAAAAAGACAACCGTTTTATTTTTCTCCGTTACGACTGGAATTTCTTGCCCTTTTCTCGCCTTGCTACATTGTCTACAAACCCTGTCTGAGCAAAATAATCTCGAATGCCTAACGTCTGCATATTCTGGTTAACACCCCATGGTACACAAAAACTGTAATGAATGTCTCTCACGGTAAGCTGAGACCAGCAAGAAATAGCCATAATGTCGACCTAACACCATTCCGTCCATTTACTCTTCTTTTTTGAATCCAAGTTCTTTCCACACACTACAGAGGGGACGCTAAAGCTTCTCCTTTAGAAGTTGAACGCGGTAACGACATCCTGTTCCTAGTGCGTATTTCAGTCACTTAGTGAATGAAACCTTTTTGAATTTGCATTGCACCCACTATACTTGATCTTAATAAAATAGGTGCAGTAGCGTGCGTGCTTTTTGTAGTGGTGTACTGGATTTCAACCTCGGAGCCAATACAATAATCGCATATTCTGACATCCGTCGGCAATGGATGTTTGTACCACGCTTTACTACTGCAGTATTTCATGTTGCATTGTGAAGCATGTTTACAGACCGCAAGGGTCTGTGGAGCATAAAAGCTACTTTCACTGTATTTCCAAGCAGAGGAGGTTTTTCTTGCTGTTTTGACAAGCAGAGGTGTGTTCGTTTAGTAGAACATCCGCTTTCCATGCAAATGACACTGGTTTGGTCCGCACTCTCCTCCAGAATTTTTCTCATTTATTTATTTTATTTGCATCGTTCTCAACCTTTAGGCCACGCAAAAGATGACTTTCTGCTCACAACCAATGCCGATGGCACCGACACCGGAATTTCTGTGAAGCGAGCTCTTTCACGCTATCGGGTTAAAGTGGAACGCATCACCTCAGTCATCTTGATTGTTACCTTTAAAACATGCCTTGGAAGAATGTAGAGATCTAGTCTTGTTTGTTCGTTTGTTTTTTACTGTCATTTACTCGTACTGCACTGCTTTTCGTTTGTGTTCTAGTGTAGAGAAAACGCACTTCCGCAATACCACAAATGAGGCTGCTGTATGTGAAAACAAACATCCAATGTTTAATACGTGTTGTCTGACTACTGTTTATGGAGAGCGTCGAAACTGCATGCCAAAGAAATGGAAAAGTAATTCTTTCGTTGCTTTGAAGTTGTGTCAGTACTCCTTCATTAGGATCAAGAGGAACATCACGACCTGTTATTTTACATGACTTTTCAGCAATAGTAGTCGGTTGTTGACGCATGGTAACAGTACTTCTTTTGTGCCACTCAAAGCAACTAGCCGGTCCTTTTCAGTTTTTGGAAGTGCTTTGCTGAATGAACAGACCAGCTTTCCCTTTGCAGTGGTGGCCCTAGAAACTCAGAGAACCAGCCGAAGCATCGGCGTCAGGAGAATCTAGACGGAATCAAGATGGTTGTGGAGCAGTGGCAGAATCAGGAGAACCTCGAGAGGCAGCTGGCGAACCAGGAAGAGGAGCACGCCATGCTTCACAGGCGAGCACGAGCCGGAGTGCTGCCACAACAGCCGATTGTTGATAACGCGCCACAAGACGAGCGGCATACGTCACTCTACAAACACCAGGGCGCAAAAGCTGAAGGTAAGATTCCTAGCTGCGGGCGATCTCAGCTTTGGCCTGCGAAAGTGCGATAACCATAAAAATAGAGCTTTTTAAAGGGATTATTAGAGGCTTTTAGTCAGTCCCGTAGTCCGGCAATGCATAGACAGGGTGGGTTGTATTACCAGATAGCGTATCTCGTAGCTAGCACGTCAAGCGGCGCTATCTATAGAAGATAGAAGGAAACTCACTAACTGGTAATTGATGACCTTCGATATTTGGAAGCGCCACCCACTAAGCCTACAGAATTGATTTTTTGAGCGAGCCTCTCGAGAAAATTGCTGAATCGGCCCAATTACTTGCTCGAGATTCATGTCCGTAAGCTTCGACAGCACACACATCTATTCGAAACTAGCAACCTACAGAGCACACGATCGTCGTTTGATAGATTCGAGGTGCCTGGCAAGTGCTTTCAGCGGCGCGGCCATATTTTACGGCCACGCGCATACGCCGTTCACATCCGTTACTCCTGTACACGTAGTGTAGTTTGCATATAGTGATGTATTGGATATACTAAAACCATCTGATAAGGTTAACTCCCGTAAATAATCTTTTTATATATATGCAATCTCCAATCGGAAAAATGTTCTAGGAAGTGGGGCTAGTCTATCATTCATTGAAAAAAATTCTGCTATGCCCCTTCAACTATATATACCATCGCGGTCGACCAAAACACTATCTTCGTTGGGTTTGTGTTGGTATGCTTGCTCCGCGACGTCAATCACTCTCACGTTCTTCAAAATACCGCATTTGAACTATGTAATCTTGAAGGCGCAGTGATTTCCGAAGCTACAATTTACAAATGAACCATCTAACTTGTGCCACTTTTGTTAGCGTTAAAGGCCAACTTCGGTGATTTTTTGAGGTCAACGGATCTCGGTGAAATTTGCTGCGTAAGTTTCTTCGCACATTACCGTCATTTACGCCGAGTCACAGGCCTTAGAGAGGCTTAGGTTGTTTGCAAATAAATTTTAATGATCGTCTCGAAACAGCTCGTCTGACTTGCCAGAAGTATTGGCAAGTCAGACGAGCTGTTTCGATGTCTCTGTGTCTCTGTGTGTGGTAACGTTTGGCATGTCAGCGGAACAGGTGGTGGCATTGCTAACTTTGGCTCCTGCAGCGTTTACTGTGCTGGCCACAAGGTAACGGCGCGATATTCGGCGGTGTTCCTTGTTCCTCCATGGTGTTCAGTTGGCATTTCATTGGTTTGGCGAGCGATTTCTTGTTCCCAGTGGATGGAAGTTCGACGGGTAGCAGTTAGTGTTGCTTTGTGGGCTGCACAAAGCAACACTCACACAAGACACAGAGTGTTTGCTATCAAGGCTTTCCACGAGGCGGTGCCTTCCTGTAGAAGTGGTTCAGTGTTAAGGAGAGACAACTGGTTACCGAGCGAAACGGTGCGCATGTGTTCCGGTCACTTCTCGCCGGAGTCTTCTCTGGAGAGCATTTGGCCAGCGTCTGTCAGTCAGCCCGTCTGATCGTGCGACCGTCAGTCAGCCCGTGCAACCGTCAGCCCGTGTGACCGTCAGTCAGCCTGTGCGGACGTTAGTCAGCCCGTGCGGACGTTAGTCAGCCCGTGTGGACGTCAGTCAGCCCGTGCGGCCGTGCGTCAGCCCGTGTGGCCGTGAGTCTGTTCGCGCGTCAGTCCGTCTGTTCAGTGAACACTCCAGTACCACCATCTCGCATCCCTTCATCATATTGTTACGTGATTTCGGCTGACTGAAACAGGGCATAGTGGGATATAGCCAAGAATTGTGCCTCAGGCTGAGAGTAAAGAAGTCGACGTTGACGGTGAGCTGTGTTGTGGCTGTGGACTGACTACTGTTATTTTGCACGTAACATTTCGGTGGAGGGGCAAGGTACTCTTTAGACAACGGAGCTACGCAGAGGACGCCTCCTTAAGTCTGCTACTATGGCTCCGGTTGAGCATACAAATTCAGCACCTACCTCGGCAACGACAGCAACCCGGTACGTCGCCCTAACGCAACCCCGTGATCCTGGTACCTTTACTGGAGAGGACAACGCGAATGTGGACAAATGGCTTAGCATGTACGAGCGCGTCAGCAAGCAGAATGACTGGGACCCAACCGTTATGCTTGCGAATGCCATTTTCTATCTTGACAAGACCCCTCGCATCTGGTTTGAGACCCACGAGCACGAAATTACAAGCTGGGAAATGTTTAAACAACAGCCACGCGACCTCTTTGGCAACCTATTTGGTCAACAGCTTGATGCTCAAAAGAAATTGGCCGTACGTGCACAGATGTCCATTGAGCCCTACTTGACTTATATTCTAAACGTCTTAGCGTTGTGTCAAAGGGCTGACCCCATGTCACAGAACGAGCGCTAAAAAAGAGCGCGCCGCCAAATGCTTGCGACAACAGGCGGCAGAAACGCCGCAAGGTAAAAAGAAAAAAAAAAGAAAGCAAACATCCAAGGCTCCCGAGCGCGCGCTCTCCCCGCAGAAGCATGGCTTTGCAGACGATCCTCCTCACCCCACATCGGCGGCCCAGCAAGGCCGCGACTTTTCTAGAACGAAGGAGGCGGGGTCAGACCGAGTGAATCATCTTCCGGAGAGGGCAGTCGAACCGTCTCGTGCCTCTCCCCAGCCTTCGCTGCGCATCGCGCCGACAAAATGAGGAGAACGTTCTGGAAGGTGGCGCGGAACGTATTTAATCGAGTAGCCGAGACGAGAAAGCAGGAGGTGACGGAAGTTAACGCCAGAGCGCGTAGGGATTCCGCCGTGTAGTCGGCGAAGGTTTCGTTCGTAGTGACGAAGCAGGAGATAGAGAGGAATTCCACCCGAGGGGTGAAGGCTCGGCTACAGGCAAGAGCGTGTGTTTACCGCTATCGAGCGAAGACGCGGGCAACAGCTGCGTGTGTGAAGCCGACGGATTTCCGGCGAAGAAGTTTGAAGCTTGGAGAGTGGCCATTTGAGGAGGCGAGGTTTCCTGGGAGAGAAACTTCGAGGGCTGCGGAACGACAACAACGCTGGACTTTGAGTGAGTGATTCTCGGAAGAGTATCATCTCGACTTTGGTTCCAAGAACTTTGGACTGAATAGGATTTCTATCTCTTTAGTCTTTAAGTGTCTTGGTTGTTCAATGCATGCGACTGCATTGTAGTGCGTATTGTTGTCCGTGTCCGCTGTTTCAAGTGTGGCTGATTGTATTGTGTAGTACGTTGATTGATTGGGTTGATTGGTGACATATTGTATGTAACTAACAGGAACCCTAACACCTTATTTTGCACGGACAGATGTATTTAAATTTTCTTTTTTTCCACGAACAGTGGAAGAATGGAACCTTCTAAACTCTGTATAAAGATTCAATTTGGTTGATTTACTGTGTGTAAACTGTGTGTTGGGTGTGTAAATCTGTATTTGTATGTTGAATTCTTTTCTTTTTCCTTTTCTATGTGACTTGAGTGCCTAACATGTACTTACTACTTGTACCGTGCCCACCTGCTTGGACCTGTGAAGGTCTGCAGTATGCATTAAATAATAATAATAATAATAATAACTAGTGTGGAGTGTGCATTTTTGTGTATTATTTTCGATCTGCCATTATTGAGAATATAATTTGTTTGTTTATTAACTCTCGGCTCTAACTTGTTCTTTGGGCCACAGCCGGCGTCCGCTGGCGCACCAATAAGGACCACTTCTAAATTGTCCACGCTTTCGTGGTGCGGTTCGGGGGGCCGATACTTCGGCTCTTGGAATTAGCCCGGCGATCGCCTCCCTAATAAACGGGACAGGTGAGACAATTAATCTGGCGTCCGCGATACAGGACCTTTTGGTGCACAGTGTGTCCAAAGTAGTGAGAAAGAGCCTCGAGTTGTTGATAGTGCTATCGGAACGATTTTGTGTGTTGTTCAGTGTTCTCGTTAACGAGTGCAGGGGAGTGCTCCGATAGACTGATCTAGGCAGATATTTTTTGCACGCGGCAAGGTTTTATTTGCAAGACACAATCGATCTCGAAAAGTTAGTTGCGCTTGGTGAGAAGATGGGTCTTTCCGGCTCCGAACTACGGAAATGGGTAAGCCAGAAGGAGAAAGAGGCGGTGGAGAAAGAGAGGTTGGCGGTCGAAAGAGCCAAAGCGGAAAAAGACGCTGAGTTGGAGAGAGAGAGGTTGGCAGCAGAGAGGGCCAAGGATGAAAAAGCAGCTGAGTTGGAACGAGAGAGGTTGGCAGCCGAAAGGGCGAGAGAAGAAAGAGAGGCAAAAGAGCGACAGCTGAAGGAAGAAAGAGAGCAGCAATTGAAGTTGGAGTTGAAGAGAGAGAAGTTGGCAGCCGAAAGGGCGAGAGAAGAAAGAGAGGCAAAGGAGCGACAGCTGAAAGAAGAAAGAGAACTACAATTGAAGTTGGAGCTGGAGAAAGAAAGACTGGCAGCTGAGAGGGCGAAAGAAGAAAGAGAGGAAAGGGAACGGCAGCGTCAGCATGAGACGGAACTCGAGCGGCTCCGTTTGCAACAGCGAAGCGAAACTCCGGTCCAAGCTAGAGTTGAAAGCAGCGAACGAGAGGATCACGGCTTGCGCATGAACCCAAGCAAGCTGCTCGTAGCGTTTGATGAAAGGAAGGACGACCTAGACGCGTACCTCCACCAATTTGAGACGATTGCGAAGAGCCAGAATTGGCCAGAACATCAATGGGCAACTGCTTTGAGTACTTGCTTGAGTGGTGAAGCGCTCAGTGTGTACGGTAGGCTGACGCCGACCGATGCAGCCAACTATGCAAAGGTGAAAGCTGCTTTGCTGAAGCGATTTAGATTCACTGTGGAAGGATTCCGGGACAGATTTCGGACAGGATAGCCAGCTGATGGTGAGACGGCTACGCAGTATGCCGCCCGACTTTGCCATTATTTCGACAGATGGATTGAACTTTCAGGGACAACACAGGAGTACGATGAGCTTAGAGAGCTCCCAATTAGAGAACAATTTCTTACTAGTTGCCACCCAAGTCTGTCACTGTACTTGAAAGAGAGGAAGGCTGACTCACTTGAAGACATGCTTCAATTGGCTGATCAATTCTTGGAAGCGCAAGGTGGCACTAATTTGGCCAAGGTAAAGAAGGAGTGTCCTGAGGATTCGAAGAAATCGGCTCCCGAAGAAAAGAAGCGTGCGCCCGAGAGCATTCCGCGATGTTTTCTGTGCAACCGAGTGGGTCATCGCGCGAAAATTTGTCGAACGATCTTTACGAGCCCTACGGCAGTAAAATGTTTCAAGTGTGGTCAGACTGGGCACAAAGCAGACGCTTGTCGGAACGGAGTGAGTCAAACTCACCAGGTATCCTGTGTGCAAGTGGAACCGAAATCTGATAATATTGCCGTCACCGATGGATTCGTAGAGTTGAAGAATGGGGAGAAAATTCCTATTGTGGGTGCTGTAATGTCAAAACAGCCAACCGGTGTTACGAAAGGAATGCCAGCGCTGCCTGGAAAAGTTGCGGACAAAAAGATTACGGTGTTAAGAGATACCGGTAGCTCCACTGTTATAGTGCGGAGAAATTCGGTACGGGAAAGTGAGTTGACAGGCAGAACGAAACCGGTTTGCCTAATTGACCGTACGGTTCGGATGCTTCCCGAAGCAGAAATTGAGGTTGAAACCCCGTACTTCAGCGGGAAGGTTACTGCGTTATGCATGACGACCCCCCTGTATGACCTTGTCATCGGAAACATCGACGGGGCGCGAGGGCCAAGTGATCCAGAATGTTTGGGAGAAGACCCGAAGATAGAGCCCTCGCCAACACAGCGGCCGCGAGATACAGTGGAGGAGCATCCCGTGACGGGTCTCACTAGAGCCCAAGGTGAAGCTGCGGCGCAAGAGACAGCGAAGGAGAAGACGATCGTGTCGAATAAGTTCACAGGCCGAGCAACTGGACGTACGTCGGCACGACCTCAACCGACCGACAGTGTAAAGGAGACGGAGTTGGCCAGCCGGGCAAAATGTAGAGGCATGATCAAGCGGGTAAATAAACAGACAGGACCCGTCGAATGTAATGACGCATTAACGGTGTCGGAAGGGACAACGATGGCTGAGACGACGCCTCAGATATCGTCGTTGGAAAGGGCTCGCCGAAAAAGAACGTGGAAGCACAAGAAGAGATCGAGCGAGCACCGCAAAAAGGGGCGCAAGCGCTGTTCGAAGTATTCAGGATAAGTGCTGAGGTCGAATCAGAATGTGTTTGGCAGTGTTGAGTGCCATATGTTGTGTTAACGTTGTGTTATCCTGTGTCACAAGTGTCAAAGTGTTGTGCTGTGATGTGATGTATAGTATTGGACCATTGTTGTAATGAGAGAACTTTGTACATTTGTATTATTGGGAATGTGTGGTGCAGTGTTGTACTCATGTGCTTGTGGTTGTGTTTTCGCGTGTGGTGTAATTGAATTACAATGTACAATAGTATTAAGTGATCTATTGTGAATGTGAAGTGTTATGAGCGACTGATGGTGTTACAGTCTGTGAGAGTGTGTGGTGACTGTTCGCGCTCGTTTGTGTGGTTTGAATATTATGAGATAATATTCTTAAAGTGGGGGGCAGTGTCACAGAACGAGCGCTAAAAAAGAGCGCGCCGCCAAATCCTTGCGACAACGGGCGGCAGAAACGCCGCGAGGTAAAAAGAAAAAAAAAGAAAGCAAACATCCAAGGCTCCCGGGCGCGCGCTCTCCCCGCAGAAGCATGGCTTCGCAGACGATCCTCCTCACTCCACATCGGCGGCCCAGCAAGGCCGCGACTTTTCTAGAACGAAGGAGGCGGGGTCAGACCGAGTGAATCATCTTCCGGAGAGGGCAGTCGAACCGTCTCGTGCCTCTCCCCAGCCTTCGCTGCGCATCGCGCCGACAAAATGAGGAGAACGTTCTGGAAGGTGGCGCGGAACGTATTTAATCGAGCAGCCGAGACGAGAAAGCAGGAGGTGACGGAAGTTAACGCCAGAGCGCGTAGGGATTCCGCCGTGTAGTCGGCGAAGGTTTCGTTCGTAGTGACGAAGCAGGAGATAGAGAGGAATTCCACCCGAGGGGTGAAGGCTCGGCTACAGGCAAGAGCGTGTGTTTACCGCTATCGAGCGAAGACGCGGGCAACAGCTGCGTGTGTGAAGCCGACGGATTTCCGGCGAAGAAATTTGAAGCTTGGAGAGTGGCCATTTGAGGAGGCGAGGTTTCCTGGAAGAGAAACTTCGAGGGCTGCGGAACGACAACAACGCTGGACTTTGAGTGAGTGATTCTCGGAAGAGTATCATCTGGACTTTGGTTCCAAGAACTTTGGACTGAATAGGATTTCTATCTCTTTAGTCTTTAAGTGTCTTGGTTGTTCAATGCATGCGACTGCATTGTAGTGCGTATTGTTGTCCGTGTCCGCTGTTTCAAGTGTGGCTGATTGTATTGTGTAGTACGTTGATTGATTGGGTTGATTGGTGACATTGTATGTAACTAGTGTGGAGTGTGCATTTTTGTGTATTATTTTCGATCTGCCAATATTGAGAATATAATTTGTTTGTTTATCAACTCTCGGCTCTAACTTGTTCTTTGGGCCACAGCCGGCGTCCGCTGGCGCACCAATAAGGACCACTTCTAAATTGTCCACGCTTTCGTGGTGCAGTTCGGGGGGCCGATACTTCGGCTCTTGGAATTAGCCCGGCGATCGCCTCCCTAATAAACGGGACAGGTGAGACCCCAACATGACTAAGGGCAACAAGATTTCGCACGTTTTAAAAGGAATCACCGACGATGCGTTCAACCTTCTTGTATTTACGAACGTAACGACCATCGACGCCGTGATCAAAGAGTGCCGCTTTCTCGAGCAGGCGAAGAGCCGACGCATTTTGTACCAGTTCTAGCGCCTACCCAACACCGTTCCAACGCCGTCTTGCGAAGCCACTCCTTGTCATCCGTCTAACACCGAAGAAGTGACGCGCATCGTCCGACGTGAATTCGAGGCCGCTTACGCGGCTGCCAACAAACCCACGTTGCCCGACGCCTCAACGCCAGCTGTCTCCTTGATCCAGGCTGTCGTCCGCCAGGAATTTGCTAACCTGGGTATGCTGTCCACTGCACCCACCCTGGATAATACTGATCCCTCGATAGCTTTTGTGAACATGAGACGTCGCCGTCTGTACTCTATTCGATCCAGAAACCTGTCTGAATGGCGAACTGCTGATGATACGCCAATCTGTTTCCGCTGTGGTTGCGCGGGACACATCGCTCGTTACTGCCGCAGCCAGTGGCCATCAATGCCTTCTGGCTCGTACCCTGCCTTCAGAAACTCATTCCGTCCACCAAGCCACCGTTATCCAACACGCACTGAGTCTACAGCATTTACTGTCCCTGAGGATTACGGCCACCCTGCCCCGTCGTCACCGCCGCCTCAAAGCCGCCCTTCTTGTTCAAATACGCGTCGTCGCTCTCCCTCGCCTTCGTTTAATCGCCGCATGTCCCCGGAAAACTAGGCTGCGCAGCTTCTGGTGGTGAAGCTGCCCCGTCGACCTTACCCCAAAATCCTCTGTTCCCCTTTAGTTTGAACCGGAACACCCGTGAAGTATAAGTTGAATGCACACCTGTTGAAGCTTTGATTGATACGGATGCTCATGTCTATATTATGAGTTCGCAATTTCGTCGTCGCATGAAGAAGGTCCTCACACCCCCCTTGACCAGTATCATTCACGTTGCAGATGGCGCAACAGTCCCTATCATCGGTATGTGCACAGGTAAACTTACCCTAGCCGGTCATCAAGTGATCGTCCTTTTTACTGTGCTTGCAACATGTCCCCACGACCTCATACTGGGCCTCAATTTTCTTGCCGCCCATACTGCTCTGACTGATTGCTCCAATGGTGTGCCCCGCCTTGAACTGCCTCAAATCAGTGACGCCCCGTACTAACCTACATGCCGATTATAATGCAGCGACATTGACCACCTGCCCTCCAAAACTGTGACGTACATCGATTTCCTGTGCTCACCAGCTGTGCCCGATGGTGACTATTAATGCTACGCCTTTCACCTACGTACTCTTTGCGCACAATGTTGCAGTGCGCTACACGGTGCTCAGCATCACAGATAACAGAACTTGTCTACCCGTTGTAAACTTCGGCTACATGAATCATGTGCTTTCACAAGGCATTTCTGTGGCTCACCTGTGTGCGTTGCTCGATTCACAAACTGAAGTACTTGCCTTAGACACCCTTGTTTGAACGCAGCGCACACAACTCGCAACACATTCGGGCAGCCGTCAAACTTTAGACATGGCCACCACTGATCTTTCGCTTCCGCAAGTTGAAGCCCTACAGCATCTTCTCAAGGCCTACCAGGATATTTTCGATTTTGGTGACCAACCTCTAGGGCAGACATCCTTTGCACAGCATCACATACACACAGGTGATTCCAACCCTGTTCACCGCCGTCCCTACAGAATGTGTGCTTTTGAGCGGAGAATCATTCAGAAGGAGGTGAACAAGCTGCTAGCGAAGGACATTATTGAACCATCCTCCAGTACCCGGGAATCCCCGGTGGTATTAGTTAAATAGAAGGACGAATCCTGGCGATTTTGTGCGGACTGTCGCCACCTTACCAACATCACCAAGAAAGACGCGTACCCTCTGCCCCGAATTGACGACGCCCTTGATTGCCTCCATGGTGCCGCCTGCTTTTCTTCCATCGACCTTCGTTCTGGTTCTTGGCAGATTGCCGTGGACCCCATGGACCGAAAGAAGATGAATTTTCTAACACCGGATGGCCTCTACCAATTTAAAGTCATGCATTTAGGTTTATGTAATGCCCCCGCCACCTTTGAACGAATGAAGGACTCCCTGCTTCATGTATTCAAGTGGTCTACGTGCCTTTGTTATCTGGATGACGTGATTGTGTTTGCTTCCACTCTTTAAGCGCACCTTGAGAGACTTTCCAAAATTCTTGATGTATTCTGTCTCGCCGGCCTTCAGATGAATTCATCCAAGTGCCGGTTTGGTCGCCGCCACATTACAATACTTGGACATATTGTTGACGTTTACGGCATACAGCCTGACCCAGAAAAAGTTCGAGCTTTGAAGGACTTTCCGGTGCTAAAAACCGCCAAAGATGTGCGCAGCTTTGTGGGGCTCTGCTCCTAGTTTCGGCGGTTTATCAAGAATTTCGCCGAAATTGCTCGGCCCCTAACAGATTTACTCAAACAGGTTGAGACGTTTACCTCGGGTTCCTCGTAAGCAGGAGCATTCTCCGACCTGACCACTTTGCTCGCTTCGGCCCTATGGCACCGACCGAAGTCCGCACCGATGCCAGTGGTTACGCAATAGGCGCAGTGTTGGCTCAGTGACAACTTGGGCAGCATCGCGTGATAGCTTATGCCAGCACGCTGCTGTCCCCCTTGGAGTGTAATTATTCCCTCCCAGAGCGCCAATGCCTAGCGCTGGTGTGGGCAGTCGCGAAATTTCGCCCTTACTTATACGGGCGACCATTTATAAATCTCACCGACCATCACACTCTTTGATGGCTCGCCTCCCTCAAAGATCTCACAGGTCGTCTCGCCCGCTGGGCATCCCACCTTCAAGACTATCTTACACCGTAGTGTAGATTACACCGTAGTGTAAAGTCGGGAAAACTGCACAAAGATGTGGTGTCTGTCACGCTACCTTGTGGCTGACTGCAACCCCATGAGAACTGATTCTGTGGGTTGCGTCATTTCCATCTCCAAGCTGTTTAATCTCGGGCACGAGCAGCGTCGCGATCCGGATATCAGTCGCGTATTACAACAGCTCGAATCTTCACCGCAGGACGCTTCTGTTCGGATCTTTACCTTAAAGGACCACAACTTTTATCGGCGTAATTCATCGCCCAAGGGTCACGACTTACTTCTGGTCGTACTAAAGCACTTGCGCTCCACAGTCCTACGCGAGCTCCATGACGCGCCAACCGCGGGTCACCTTGGTGTATCTCGCACATATGATCGTGTGCGCCGCCGCTTCTACTGGCCTGGCCTTTCACGCTCTGATGATGATGATATATGGTGTTTTTTGGCGCAAGGGCCATTTGATGGCCAAAGAGCGCCAGTTCATGGACAAAGAATGTGGACAATGATTGTGATTAGCGGCTGTGTAAAGGCCATAAAATTCCTCGCAGTAAGGCGGGTAAAAACATACAAGTAATAAAATCATGACCATGCCGTGAAAGGTGTGTGTGGTGTGAATAGAGAACAAAAGTTGGTGATAATAAGAACGATGGTGGATATGTATGGCATTAGCACAAGTGCCTCACTCGTTCATACCCTTGCGTCCAAGGGCCGTGAGGCAAGTGCTTTCCTGTGTAGCCACCGTAGCAAAGACCTCTCTGGAGAGGTCGTGCTACGGGATGCCCGGATATATGATATGAAAATTACGAATTTCTTTTAAAAACGCTAACAACGATTTATGACTAAAAAGTGGTTCCCTACCAACGAACATTGCAGGGTGTAAAGGTATATGTTGTCGGTAGGGTAATGGAAAATGCTGTTTTCTTATAGCTTCTAAGTGTTTACACTGGATTAACACTTGAAGGACGGTTAATGGCTCACCACATCTGTCACACAATGGTGGATCGCCACCAGACAAAAGATATGTGTGTGTCGTGTATATGTGTCCTATCCCGAGTCTCGTTAATATAACCTCTGTATGACGCGATTTCGATACGGGCAGCCAATGACCAAGGTGTGGCCTAATAACGTGTAGTTTGTTTTGTGTGTGTGAATTCCACTTTCTCTGCCAGTATACCCTGATGTTTCGTTTGAGCGACGGCTTAAGATCAAGGGCTGGGATTGATATGGGTGTAGGGGCAGTGCTTTTGTGGACGGATGCAGCGAGCTGATCCGCCCTCACGTTGCCTTGAATCTCACGGTGCCGTGGCACCCAGCACATGTTGGTTGAGTGTGTAGAGTGTGCATAAAATGGAGTAAAGTGAAACGAGGACAGGGTTTTTTTGTTTTTTAAGACTGTGCAGAGCCGTTACCACACTGAGGGAGTCTGTATAAATTACTGCTTTTTGTATTTGTGATTGTTTGATGTGTTTAGCTGCCACAAGTATCGCGTAAGCTTCCGCTGTGAAGATACTTGTGCCTGAATGTAGAGGGCCAACAGCAGCGTAGGACACAGAGGAGTTAGACTTAGAGGCATCTGTAAAAAACTCGGGACGTGTGTATTTGTGTTGAAGTTCCAAGAAGTATGTTCGAATATGGGCAATAGGCGCATGTTTAGTAACTTCTAGGAAAGACACATTGCAATCTATAGTCTGCCAATGCCACGGTGGCGGGTATGCTACAGGAGCCATTAAACTATGTTCAAGTGACACTCCAGTGTCCTCAGCTAGACCCTTCGGGCGAACTGAGAAGGGCTGCCCCATCGAAGGCCTGTTTTGAAACAGAATGAAACTCGACAAATCAATAATAGTAGAGTATGAGGGGTGCTTCTTGTCTGCTTTCACCTTAAGAAAATAAACAAAGGACATGTAAGTTCTCTGCAGATGAAGCGACCACTCATTTGACTCAACGTAAAGGCTTTCTACGGGGCTGGTGCGAAAAGCACAGGTAGAAAGGCGGATGCCCAAATGGTGCACGGGGTCCAGCATCTTCAACGCACTTTGAGTCGCAGAGTGATAAACAATGGCCCCATAATTTAAGCGAGTGCGTATGAGGCTTCTATACAGGTTCATTAGACATTGCCTGTAACTACCCCACGTAGTACGTGACAACACTTTTATAACATTCATGGCTTTTAAACATTTTGTTTTTAAATACTTGATGTGCGCTACGAAGGTCAACTTGTTGTCCAAGACTAAGCCTAAGAATTTATGCTCCACATTGACAGACAGACGTTGACCGTTCAGTTCAATGTCAGGTTCTGAGTGCACGCCTCTCTTTCGGGAGAACAAGACACATGTGCTTTTTTCTGGGTTCGGCCGGAATCCGTTTTCCTCTGCCCATTTGGACATCTTGTTTAAACCTAACTGAACCTGCCGCTCACACATTGCTAGGTTGCATGACTTAAAGCCAAGCTGGATGTCATCTACATATGTGGAATAAAACATGTTGCGGGGGATGGACAGGTGCAAGGAATTCATTTTGATAATAAAAAGTGTACAACTAAGTACACCACATTGCGGTACTCCCGTTTCTTGCACAAATGTTTGGGATAGAATACTGCCCTCACGGACACGGAATTTCCGATTGGACAAGTAACTCTCGATTAAGGAAAGCAGTCTACCGCGCACACCCAGGTGAGACAAGTCTCTTAATATGCCAAAACGCCATGTTGTGTCGTAGGCCTTCTTGATATCGAGAAACACAGAGAGGAAGTAATGTTTGTGGGCGAAAGCGTCTCGGATCTGTGCCTCGATACGCACCACATGGTCGGTGGTGGATCTACCCTCTCGAAACTCACATTGGTATGGGGCGAGCAATTTGTTTGTTTCTAAGTAGTGGAGTGAGCAGCAATAATCATTTTTTCAAATAGCTTGCAGAGGCAGCTTGTTAACGCTATAGGTCTGTAACTTGATGCAGTAGAGGGATCCTTTCCCTGATTCAAAATTGGAATTATAATGGCCTCCTTCCAGGAAGAGGGAAACATACCTGAAAACCATATGCGATTAAAAAGAGAGAGGAGGGTTTGTTTAGTTTCGGAGGGTAGTTCCTTCAGCATCACGTACATTACGTTGTGAGAACCTGGGGTCATTGTATTACAGCAGCTGAGTGCTGTTCGCAGTTCTGCTAAGCAGAATGGTGCATTATATGGCTCATTCTTTGCGGATTTTCTTTCTAACTTTTGTTTTTCTATTCGTGCCTTGTAATTCTGGAAGGATTCGGAGTAGTGTGAGGAGCTCGATATGTGTTCGTAATGTGTGCCAAGAAAGTTGGCTTGATCCTCCAAGCTTTCCCCGAGGCTATTTACTAGTGGAAGAGAATACGTTTGTTGGCCCTTAATTTTCTTTATCTTATTCCACACTTTTCTCTCATCTGTGTACGAGTTGATACTCGATATAAGCTTTGTCCAGCTCTCTTGTCTAGCTTGTCGACGCGTTCTCCTTGCCTGCGATTTGACCTGCTTGAAATTTTCCAGGTTTTCTGCTGTAGGAGAATCGCGAAGCAACGCCCTTGCTTTGTTCATAGTGGTCCGTGCTTTCCCGCATGGGTCGTTCCAACATAGGACTCGCCGTTTAGAAGACATGCCACTCGTTTTGGCAATACATTTAGATGCGGCATCAAGTATAAAAGCTGTAAAATACATAACAGCGTCATCTATGGTCAGGGCAGACAGCTCAGTCCATGTCATGTGTGTAAGAGTTCTATACCTTTCCCAATCAGCTGAGTCAATCTTCCATCGAGAAACCTGCGGGATAGTTGATCTTTGTTCGGCGCACTCAGGATTGGGAAGTGATCAGTCCCATAAGGGTTTTTAAGAACGTTCCACTTAAAAACAGGTAAAAGGGACGGTGATGAAATGCTAAGATCTATGGAGGAGTACGTATTGTTTACAAGGCTAAAATACGTAGGTTCCTTTATATTTAAAAAAAAACATAAACTAGAAGAGAAAAGGAGCTGTTCAAAGAGACGTCCTCGCGCATCACAGTGAGCATCGCCCCAGAGGATATTGTGTGCATTAAAATCACCTAGAACCAGAAACGGCTCTGGGAGTTTATCTATAAATGATTCCAGATCACGTCTGTGTAGCTGTTGATGCGGTTAAGTTTGTTAAAAGTTTGTTAAAAGCGGTTAATGCGGTTGATGCGGTTAAGTTTAATAATGTTGATGCGGTTAAGTTTGTTAAAAAGTACAGCTCGAATGGCCACTGCCTCAAGGGCCGTTTGGAGCTTCAAATGCTGGCATGCTATACTGCGATCGACAATAATGGCTACACCGCCAGATGGTATGACAGGATCCTCCCGGTCTTTCCGGAAAATAATATATTGTCGTAGAAAGTCCTTGTGCTTAGGAGTTAAGTGCGTTTCTTGCACACATAGCACTTTCGCGTTAAACTTATACAGAAGTTCTTGGACGTCATCTAAATTTCCAAGTATTCCACTTATGTTCCACTGTATGATTTTGTCCATAGTAAAAAAAAGGGAAAAAGTGCTGTGTGCAAAGAAGACGGAGATTAACTCATTTTACAGGGCCTTTTTCAGGCCCTGTAATCGGCGTTCTGTCCTTTTTGGGGCGATCGATGCGAAGCTTGCCGCTCCTTCGGCGGTTCCTGCGCAGTTTGGCTTGAACTGGTGTCCATAGCCTCTTGCGAGGCACTGGACACCCGCTCTAAAGAGCGATCTGTGCGCCGCTTAGACTTCGCCTCGATCTACGAAGTCTTTGTCTCCACCGAGCTGGGGGTTGATGGAGCCCCCTTGGCCTCGCGATTGTCCTGGCTGCTGCAAGAGCTTGTAGAGGACACTGGTGTGGACAGGCTGAATGTGGGCAGGGCAGCGCTGGCTGCTCCTGCCACAGGGGCTTGTGGCATTGGCCTCGGCACGCTAGGCGCGGTTCGGGCAACAGCCAAGGGTCTTTGTGGTGCCGCCCCTCGTTGCACCACGTCGGCAAAAGGTGTATTTAGTGCTAATGATAACGAGACTAGTTGCCTTGCTTCCCTGATTATGATATTTTTCTGAACTTTTATAGTTAGTATTTCTTTTTCTCTTTTCCAGGCAGGGCACACTCTGGAGTATGCGGAGTGACTACCTTCGCAGTTTGCACAGAGGACCTCGTCATGACTACATTCATCAGCACTGTGGCCGGTTGTGCCACACTTAGCACACATCAGCCATCCTCGGCAGCTCTGGGATGCATGACCAAATCGCTGGCATTTGAAACAACGCCTCGGGTTTGGAATGAAGGGTCGGACATGAAGTTTTACATAGCAAGTTTCGAGAGTCTCGGGTAAAGTGGTTGAGTTGAAGGTGAGTATCAAGTGCTTTGTTGCTATTTCATTGTTGTTACGTCTGATTTTGATGCGCTGGACTTGTATTATACCTTGATCCTTCCATCCATCAAAGAGCTCTTCTTCACTCAGTGTCATCAAATCTTCGTCCGATACCACGCCCTTCACTGTATTCATGGTACGGTGTGCGCTCACAGAGACAGGGATGTTACCAAAGGCTACGAGGTGCGAGAGTTTATTGTACTGTTCCTTGTCTTTTAATTCGAGAAGCAGATCTCCACTTGCCATCTTCGTGGCCTTATAACCGGTTCCAATGGTCTCTCTCAAGCACTTGGCCACAAGGAAGGGTAAGATTGCTCTAGCTTTTGTAGATGATTGTTTGCAGTGGAGGACATGGTATTTTGGGAAAGTTTCTCTGTTTTTGGGCCAAAGTAGGAAAGTTGCGTCGGTGCGTACCCTTTTCGAAGCACGATCAGTTAAAGAGGGGGTCGGGGATCTCATGAGAAATTGTGTATTTTTCGGTAACGGCGCCTACCACCCACCACGGAGTCCAACGAGGGGACGTGGCAGAGCATGTGGGCATGTCTGCGCAACGCCAGCAGTACGCAGTTACTATAACCCAATATGGTTTACCCTAGTTTGGATAGCCACACAAGGTTAACCCTTGCCGCCAGGAAATAGTTGAAGTAAAATGAAGTGAGGAGAAGACAGGAAAGATGTAAAGTGAGAACAAAAGACAAAGATATAGGGCGAGAGAGATAGGAAAAGGCGACTGCCAATTTCCCCTGGGTGGGTCAGCCCAGAGGTGCCGTCTACGTGAAGCCGGGGCCAAAGGGGTGTGTTGCCTTGGCCGGGGGGCCTTGAAGGTCCAATCACCCAGCGTCGGCTCAACCCCCAGGATCCCCTTTTCCCCGGACACGGCAAAGCCACGCACGGCTAGATGTGGGAGGGAGTCAAAACTCCCCCGTTAGCTCGGGTCCGTGGTGTCGCTACACACCAAACGCCTACTTGCGCAGGCGCCCCTGCGGGGCCTCAATGTGACTGTTGATGGTGATCTCTCTGAATGCGATGCCACTTTTGACGACAAAAGCCACGCCGGCGGACCACCGGCTAGCTTGGACGCGTGCGCCGTCTACGGTAAAACCTCCGAGGAAGTTGGTGTTTTTCTCCCAGATTGGTCTCCTGTAAGCACTTAGCCATTGGATAAAGACTACTCAGCCAATCTTTTGTGTCACCTAAGTTGCGAATGAGTCCTTCACAATTCGAATGGAGAAGAAAAAGTCATTTTGGGCAGTAAACTTGACAGGAAAAGTGAAGTTAGTATTGAGTTGTTGGCGATAAAACCTTGGTGACGTGTGTGTGACACTAAAGTCAAAACTTAATGGTACGATAACCTTTCAGGTTATGGAAAACGAGACTTATTTTTCGGAGTCCCTGTAAATTGTCTTTTGTCTTTTTTGGAGCGGTCAAGAGAAACTCGCCGCTCCTTCGGCGCTGCAGGCGCCGTTTGACTGGCGGTTGTGTCCATAGTTTCATGAGAAACGTTAGACCATCGCTCTGCCGAGCGATCTCTGGGCGTTCTAAACTTCGGCTCAAGATACGAAGCTTTCAAACCCTCTACCCAGGACGTCAATGTGGCTCCCGCAGTCTGTTCCTTGGCCTGGCTCATGCCGCAATAGAACTACCGTAATAGAACGGAACATTTCAATATTTAATGAACTTTTAAAAGATATAAGAAAGCTTAGAGTCTTGTCTTGTTCTCAATAATTCATTTCATTTTCTTTTTGGGGTCTATCATGTAATTTTCTCTTCTTTCGTTGCGTTTTTAGTTATTCCTATTTTTATATTTCCCACAGACGTTGGTTTGTGTGGCTCTTTTCTTTAAGAGTATGATAAGTTTCTTGTTTGGAGATTATTTAGTTCTCTATGTGTGTTTAATGCATTAAATTTTTACCCCTCACCTCTTTGTGATTCCCTCATAGTGAGGGCCTTTCTTGGTTTATAGAAAAATTAAAATAGTAAAACAAATCACTGCAGTTGGCTTTCAACTGACGAGTTCTTGTCTGGTGATAAAACACAGTGTCTGATTGAGATTTCAATAAACTGAGTGTCTAGTGCAGATGTATAAATTCCTATCCTGTCCGTCACTAAGTCAGAATTGGACAAGACATGTTTTGGAGTTTTTCATTAAATCAGCAATAATATGTGTGCCACTTGAGTGTTTTCCTGTATTCTGCAGGCAAGGCTGGTCCACGTGAAGAAGTACCACCCTGCGACGTCGCGTCACCAGTCATCGCGCAGGGACATCTGCATAGTTCTCTGCAAGACGAGAACCCAGAGGGACTCCAGGTGGAATCCCAGATGGAATCCCTCGCCTACTTCTTCATTGAGCACATTGTTCAACCACCAGTATTCACGGATACACTGCCTCTTCAGCCAGCCAAGTTCTCTCGCGGTAACGGCCAGGCACCACACTACACTGATAGGCAGGCCGTGGTGATGAGTACGCTGCTGCAGCCATCGAAACAAATGCCACCACTCGAGATCGTGTACCATCTATATGACCAGTGGGTAAGTGAATCATCTCGAGTCTGTACTTGAGGAAAAAGTTGCGCCCACAGCCAGCGCCGTTCCTTCCACCGAGATTCAATTGCGTTCATTCATGTTTTTACACGTCGAAACTTCGCGATTCTTTCAGATAGTTGACTCTCATGCCAACACGCTTTTAGGTCACTAATTTTCGGTTGGATCGTAACTTTGGTCAGGGATTCACACGTCAGCGCTGAGCCAAACGTAATGTTTTTGGTAGTGAGATGAACATTTCCCTTTTTATGTATATATATATATATATATATATATATATATAATTCCCTCATATATATGTATATATATGAGGGAAACAA
Source organism: Rhipicephalus annulatus (assembly GCA_013436015.1). Taxonomy (NCBI): domain Eukaryota; kingdom Metazoa; phylum Arthropoda; class Arachnida; order Ixodida; family Ixodidae; genus Rhipicephalus; species Rhipicephalus annulatus. The sequence continues at coordinate 19,341 of WOVY01010227.1, read as the reverse complement.
GTGTATACTTAGGGCTCGTTTTTCGTGTATTACACAATAATATTGAGATTCAACAGACAATGTAGCCAAGAAAGGTTAATGAGAAGAAAGAAAAGTAGGTGAAAAGATAACTTGCCGTGAGCAGGATCCCAATTCGGACCAAGATCCTGCCCACGACAAGTTATATTTTCACCCCCTTTTCTTTCTTCTCATTTACGCCACAATTGGCCTAATACCTTCCCCTATACCTTCCTTGGCATTATTGTCTGTTAGATCTTATATATATATATATATATATATATATATATATATATATATATATATATTGACGCGCGTATGTGCCAGTGGTGAGGACAACGAAGCGGCGCGAGTGTCCTTGGCCGAGGGCAAAAGACGAAGAAGTTGTTGCATTCTGTTTTCCTGCGATCGATAAATCGTATTTCTTTGAGGCGCTTTGTGTGCTCGTCAATCTCGCGTCGTCACACTGGTGGAGGTGCTGGGTACGTCTTCATGCTTGGCACCCCTTCGCGGACCCGACATTCAAGCCCGGAATCACTACCACCCGTCGACACACCAGTCCACCGTTCAAGCCGCCGTCTGCGAGGCCTAGCTCCCGAGCTCAATCTCTTTCCAGAAACTGCCAGCAATCGCTTGCTTCTTTCAACCACCATGGCCACTGCAGCTACATCGCACATGACGCTTCAGAATTCCATGATTCCTGACTGCTTTCATGGTGAGACCTATGAAGATGCACAAGACTGGCTGGACCAGTTCGAACGCTGCGCGAAGTACAACCAGTGGGCCACCCCAGAAGACAAGCTCGCGAATGTGTACTTCTACCTGAAAGACAACGCCCAGACGTGGTACATCAACAGGGAAAGAAGCATGGCTACGTGGGATGACTTCCGCAACCAGCTGGTTGACACCTTTAGTAGTCTTGACAGAAAGGAGAATGCGCAACGTCTCTTGGAAGCTCGAATCCAAAAACCTAACGAGAGCGTCGCTATGTTCGCCAAAGACATGACCCGTCTTTTCGGCAGGGCGAATCCCGAGATGCCGGAAGACAGGAAGCTGCGGTATCTAATGCGAGGCGTGAAGGAGCAACTGTTTGCTGGGCTTGTGAGAAATCCGCCAACAACAGTAGCGGAGTTCACGAAAGAAGCCACAGCTATTGAACGGGCCCTACAGCAACGGTACCGCCAGCAGAACCCGGTCAACGTTCAAGCGAGTAGCCCTGTTACGACTGCGGCGAGCCTCTGCGACAACGACAGGCCTCTGCGGGAAGTCATCCGGGAGATTTTGAGGGAGGAGCTTCGGCAGCTTGGTTTAATTCCAGCAACTGAACCGACGCCGGCATTGTCTTTTGTCGCCGATGTTGTCCGGGATGAGGTCCGCCAGGCTCTCTCTTCATCCGGCTATAATGATGTGCGACGACATTTTACTTATGCTGATGCCGTCCGACGCCCCGTCTTCGCTCCTTCAGCGCAGCAGACCCCAATGACTGGACCACCACCAACCCTGCAAACACAGCCACTGTCTGCACCGACCACTTTCGCAACCTCACCGATTCTTCCGACAAGACGAATGCCGTATAACCAACATGCCCCACAACGTAGCCCGACAACGTGGCCCAATAGTGAGTCTCCACTTAACTACCAGCGTCGGAAAACAGATTTGTGGCGTACCGCTGACCGTCGACTGGTATGCTTTCATTGTGGCGAAGCTGGGCACGTCTACAGAGTTTGCCGTTATCGCGACGCTCAGTACAAGAGATTTCCTCGCTACCCTGATTACATTGCGTACGAGGATCAACGCATGTACAACTACACCCCTGTGAACACACCGCCGCAGAATCCAGTAATGCCCAGATCACGTTCTCCATCTTCTGCGCGGCCCAGTTCACCTAATCGTCGCAGTTTTGCCGACGTCACCAGGGGCAGGTCCCTTAGCCCGCGACGGGGAAACTAGACGCAGCGACCTCGGGGGGTGGGGTTGCCAATATTCGAAATTCCGAACAGCCCCCATTGCAGACAAGTGACAGCTCGAAGCCCTTAAAACCGAAGAAGACGACAGCAACGACTAATTCGACGAATAAGATAACTGCCGACGTAACCGACGTTATCAGCGCTGACCTCGTCGTTCACATTGACGGCCACCAAGAGACGGCACTTGTGGACACTGGCTCTCACTTTTCTATAATAAGCCTACAGCTAGCCGAAAGGCTAAGGAAGGTGAAAATGCCATGGCAGGGACCCAATATAAGAACTGCAGGAGGTCAGTTTATGACACCGGTTGGAAAGTGCACGGTCCGACTCTTCATTGCTGGTTCCACCTTTGTCGCCACCCTCGTCATTTTTTACGAGTGCTGTAAACAGCTCATATTGGGAATGAATTTCTTGCGCGAATACGGGGCTGTGATTGACATCCGTGACAGAAGCGATGCTGAGCTGCTACCACTTATAGATTACCTACAAGGGCGAGTGAATAGCGTTTCGAAGTTATTTGCGAGAGGGCTGCCGTCGTACTGCTTGCGAAATGACGTTCTTTATAAGAGAAACTTTTCACCCACCGGCAGCAGCTACTTGCTCGTCGTTCCTTCTTCGCTTCGCCGTGAGGTACTGCAAGCCTGTCACGACGAACCTACCGCTGGTCACTTGGGTTACGCAAGAACATTGGCGAGGATAAGGCAGAACTATTACTGGCCAAGACTTGCTGAAGTTGTCAAAACTTACGTGCAGGCATATCTAGATTGCCAGCGCCGCAAGCCACCATCCATCAAACCAGCTGGCCTGCTGCAGCCTGTTCGAGTGCCGGCGACACCGTTTGCACAAATTGGCATGGATTTTCTGGGCCCCTTCCCAAAGTCTGCCACTGGAAACAGGTGGATAATCGTCGCCACGGATTACCTGACCCGATACGCGGAGACAGGCACTCTGCCATGGGCAACGGCAGCCGAAGTGGCGCAATTTTTCATTGAAGCCATCGTCTTAAGACACGGTGCTCCCGCAATAGTCTTCACCGACGGAGGTACTGCGTTCATGGCCGAGCTTTTGGACACCATTTTTCGACTAAGTGGTACAGCTCACAGGAAGACAACAGCGTATCATCCCCAGACCAAAGGCTCACCGAACGTCTCAACAAGACCCTGGCCGACATGATAAGCATGTACGTAGATGTAGAGCACAAGAACTGGGACATAATTTTGCCCTACGTCACGTTCGCGTACAACACGGCTCGTCAAGAGACCACTCGGAAGACACCCTTTAGTCTCCTTTACGGACGCGAGGTTACAACAACGTTAGGCGCAATGCTTTCTCATGAAAATGATGGCAATGAGACAGACGCCGAAGAGTTTACCCAGCTAGCAGAAGAAGCTAGACAACTTGCCAGGTTGCGAATCACCAAACAGCAAGACGACAATGCCAAGTATTACAACCTCCGGCACAGACCCTTCATATACAACGTGAACAACAAAGTATGGGTCTGGACACCTGTTCGTCAGCTTGGGCTTTCCGAAAAGCTGTTGCGAACATACTTAAAACCCTACAAGGTTCTACGACGCATTAGTGACGTAAACTACGAGGTTGTTCCGGACGGCGTGCAGTGTTTAAAGTGGCGCAGACATTCACCAGAAATTGTCCACGTGCTTCGGATGAAGCCTTACTTTGACTAACTGTGCAGTTTTGGTTTCGCCTTGCTTCTCAAACGTTTAACATCGGGACGATGTTTTTTTAAAAGGGGGAATAATGACGCGCGTATGTGCCAGTGGTGAGGACAACGAAGCAGCGCGAGTGTCCTTGGCCGAGGGCAAAAGACGAAGAAGTCGTTGCAATCTGTTTTCCTGCGATCGATAAATCCTGCCGGCCATGAACTGTCCGGCCATGGGAAGCTGAGCTTCTCCCTGACCAGCTGTGCGGTCACTGAGCTTCTCCCTGACCAGCTGTGCGGTGCCTGGTGTCGTGAGCTAGCAGATTTCATTCCGGTGCTTCCTGACTGCTTCAAGGGCACTTTCGTGCTTCCTCCTGTGGGGGAGCGGCCGGATCGGGCGGTGCTGTTAAGCCTATTAACCTGATGTCTCTTTCCTCTCCCGGCCAGGCATATTCTGCCTGGTCGGCGTCCCTTCCTAACAGTGATTTGCCAATCGATCTATTTTTGCGCAGTGGTCTGAAAAGCGTTCCTGTGGCCCTGGTTCCAACCAACGGCGAGTCTATTCGCATGAAAAACCCGAAACTAATTCAGGAAGAACTCCGGAAGATTTTCGATCATTACCAATTGATTACTGAGGTGCGTCAATTTGGGCGTTGAGGCATCCTGTGCTGCTCGCCGGACCAGGCCTGCATCACAGATATTCTAAAATGCACAACGTTTGCCTCAAATCCGGTGAGCTGTTTCGTACCTGCCCATTTGGCCTGTGTGAAGGGACTAGTTCGAGGAGTGGACTTGAGCCTTACACCACCCGAAATACTTGAAATGTTTGCGGCCGCAGGAGCAGTCTCTGTATTTCGATGCTCGCGTAACGTTGAGAACAAAAAGGTCCCCACAGAATCAGTGATTGTGACTTTCGTCGGCACGGCTCGACCAACTGAAATTAAGGCATGGCCACTAATTTATCGTGTTGATGCACTATCCCCTCGTCCACTGCAGTGCAAAAAATGCTGGAGGTATGGGCATACCATTAAGGGATGTAGATCGGATGTGAGGTGTCGCACATGTTCTGACCAACATAAACCCGACGAATGTTCAACCCAAGAGGTGAGATGCTGTCTATGCAGAGGCAATCACGCGGCTGACGATGAAAGTTGCCCCATGAGGACATGTGAGTTGCAACTTCTAGAGATCATCGAACAACAACGATGCTTCCGGCGTGAGGCCCGATCTATTCTTTCTGAGCGCTCACGTGGCTATGCCTCCGTTGCCAACCGGGCAAACCAGATGCTTGACTCATCGTTGCCTGATTTAATAACATCAACGGTGGAAAAGGCCATGACGAAACTTATGGAATCTCTATTCGTGAGCCTAACGGAGTCATTGGCACAAATAGTGAGCACTCAGTTGAATCAAATATTGCAGGGAGGTAACCAACCTACCGTGCCCCCTTCACCAGTTAAGGTTACTGATATTCCATCGGAACCAGGCCCCTCGAAGTCAAAGCCAGACACGCCGAACACTGGCCGTAGAATAATTAAGCCTCTTGTACAAGACCTAGATTGGAGCTCGGACTCCGATTCTCATGTCTCACAACCAGAACAAATGAACTCCGACTCAAGAAATATGAAACGACGTGCTTCTCCTGAGGCACAACGGTCCTCAATTAGTCCTAAATCAAGAAATAAGAGATATCAAAAAGAAAACCCATCAAAAAAGATTTTTTAAAGGATAGCATCTTAGAGAAAGCAGTGAGTGCTGCTGGTATCTCTTCAAAATAGGGAATTTAAAAGTGCTACAGTGGAATTGCCGCTCCATTTTTTCAGCAGCCACAGATTTATTTCAACTTTTGTCACACCGGTCCCGTTAATTAGGGAGGCGATCGCCGGGCTAATTCCAAGAGCCGAAGTATCGGCCCCCCGAACCGCACCACGAAAGCGTGGACAATTTAGAAGTGGTCCTTTTTGGCGCGCCAGCGGACGCCGGCTGTGGCCCAAAGAACAAGTCAGAGCCGAGAGTTGATAAACAAACAAATTATATTCTCAATAATGGCAGATCGAAAACAATACACAAAAATGCACACTCCACAATAGTGGCATACAATATGTCACCAATCAAACCAATCAATCAACGTACTACACAATACAATCAGCCTGAAACAACGGACACGGACAACAATACGCACTACAATGCAGTCGCATGCATTGAACAACCAAGACACTTAAAGACTAAAGAGATAGAAAACCTATTCAGTCCAAAGTTCTTGGAACCAAAGTCTAAATGATACTCTTCCGAGGATCACTCACTCAAAGTCCAGCGTTGTTGTCGTTCCGCAGCCCTCGAAGTTTCTCTTCCAGGAAACCTCCCGTCTTCAATCGGCCACTCTTCCAACTTCAACTTCTTCGCCGGAACACGTCGGCTTCACACACGCAGCTGTTGCCCCGCGTCTTCGCTCGATAGCGGTAAACACACACTCTTGCCGGTAGCTCGAGTCGTCACTCCTCAGGTGGAAATCCTCTTCATCTCCGGCCTCGTCCCTACGGACCAAAAACTTTCGCCGACTACACGGCGGAATCCCTACGCGCTCTGGCGCTCACTTCCGTCTCCTCCTGCTTTCTCGTCTCGGCCGCTCGGTTAAATACCTTGCGTGCGACCTTCCAGATGCTTCTCGTCATTTCGTCGGCGCGATACGCAGCGAAAGCTGGGAAGAGGGCGAGACGGTTGGAATGCCTTCTCCGGCCGGTGAGTCAACTCGGTATGACCCCGCCCCTTTCGTTCTAGAAAAATCGCGGGCTTGCTGGGCCGCGATGTGGGGTGAGGAGGTTCGTCTGCGAAGCCAAGCTTCTGCGGGGAGAGCGCGCGCGGGGAGCCTTGGACGTTTGCTTTCTTTTTTTTTCTTTTGACCTCGCGGCGTTTCTCCCGCCCGTTGTCGCAAGAATTTGGCGGCGCGCTCTTTTTTTTAGCGCTCGTTCTGTGACAACTTTGTGATAATTACTCCCCTGATATTGTTGCTTTACAAGAAACTTGGCTTGCAGAAAATAAGTATTTTAGGATTAAAAATTACCGCACATTTCGTCTAGACCGCCAACCTCGGGGTGGAGGTTTGGCAATATTTATCTCATCTAAAATCGCCCATAGAGCTAAAATTATTTATCAGTCATTGGCTTCAGAAAGCGAGATTTTAGCAATAAGCATTACTATTCCTGGGTCCCTCCCATTCTCATTTATTAATGCTTATTTTCCTGCGGGTGTTCTAAATTCTTCCGTCCTAGATACTGCAGTTCAATATTGCCAAAAAGATATTGTATTAGTAGGTGACTTCAATTCTCATCATATATCTTGGGGTTTTAAAACTGATCTGAATGGCAAACGTTTATGGGATTGGGTGAACAATAATAACTTTATATGCATAAACACAAAAACTCCTACTTTTATGTGTAATCAGTCCTCCTCGGTACTCGATCTAACTTTTTCTAACGCTAACCTCTCCATCTTATCATGGTCTGCGATTAACTTGGGAACAAGTAGTGACCATATGCCAATACTGTTCGAGGTGGTATGTCCAACAACCTCCAAGAATAGATCTGCCGTAACACATGTAAACTTTAATGCTTTCGAGAAATCCTTACAAGGCGCTTTATCTAATAAAACGAATGATGCAGAACTAGACGCCATCAGAATTAGCGACATTTTAAAAGAGTCGTTAAATAAATAAAAATTCACCATTGAAAGCGCTAAACCGTCTACCAACCCTTGGTGGAATGCGGACTGTTCGCGGGCTTATAGACTAAGAAAGGCTGCATGGAAAAAATAATCTTCAACCAGTGTCCCAGGAACTGGAGTGATTATAAGTATGCAGCAGCTATTTTTAAGAGAACCATCGCTAATGCGAAGGACAAATTTAACAACGACCGATGTGAGTTCCTGTCAAAGCCGGTCAATAGAAAATCACTTTTTCGCTTTCTGAGAACTCAGAAAGTTCTTCCGGTACAAAGAAATATAGAATCTGTAGTATCATCACCAGTTGAACTGAAGGCCCTTCTAGAAGATATAGCTCAGGGCCTAGAAAGTCGCTTTACGACACTTCTCTCATACCAAGCCCAGTCCCCCCAAAGGGCTGAGGATTTTGATGAGGTTACGCCTGCAGAATTAGCAAACGTAGTCAGAACACTACCCCATTCGGCTCCTGGTCCTGATGGCATGACGACATCAGTGATAAAATCTGTGCATAAAATATTCCCACTTGGCCTACTCGAAATTATTAATCACTCACTTAGAAGCTCTTGGATCCCACCTGATTGGAGAATGACAAAAGTGATTCCATTATTAAAAAAGCAAGGCGCTGGGTTTACCTTAGATAATATCAGGCCCATTTCACTTACATCGAACCTAGTAAAACTAGTTTAAAGAATTTTATATAGACGTATAGATCGATGGATGTCAGAAAAACTGACACTGAGCCCATGTCAGATTGGATTCAGGCGTGGTTGCTCCATTTGGGGTGCGCACGTGGATCTCGAAAGCAGAATCCAACTTGCTCGCTATGAGAAACAATACTCCGCTTTGGTAAACCTTGGATATCACAAAAGCCTATGATAGCGTGGAGCATGTTAAACTGCTAGATTCACTTCAGAATTTAGGACTGCCTCAATACTTTGTGGCCTGGATCCATGCTTTCTTAGGTGATAGAGAATTTTACTGCTCGCAATCTGGTGTCAACTCTTCAGTATACAGGCAAACGAGAGGTATACCGCAAGGGTCAGTACTATCGCCCTTATTATTTAATGCTCTACTATGTTCCATTCCCATACAGCAAGATGTACAGGTCTATGTGTATGCCGATGATATTGCATTTTTTGCTGCGTCGGCGGATATTCACACACTGTACCTGATTCTGCAGACATACATGAATAGTCTGGAAACGTGGCTGGAGGATATCAACCTATGCCTCAATACAAACAAAAGTACAATCATAGTTTTCGCACAAAATGCCCCAGTGCGAATTTCACTAACGTACCGGCAGGACACCATACCTCAGGTCGAGTCAGTTAGGTACTTGGGGGTAATATACACCGAAACACTAAACTGGAGTCCCCACATAGAAAACATGGCCGCTAAAGGAGCACTTGCCGTAGGGATGCTGCGCAGGCTCAGTAATTATCGTGCCGGTTTGCGTAGAGACGTGCTCATTATGATATATTGCATGTACATTCGACCGATACTAGAATTCGGCTGTGTTTTGTTTTCTGGCGCTCCGGCCTACAGAGTTCGACCACTGATTCTGCTAGAACGCAAATCTTTACGCTTATGCCTAGGGCTACCCAAATATGTTGCCAACAATATCCTATACGAAGAATCCCGCCTGCCTTCTCTTATCAAAAGATTTAATATTCTAACAGTACGTACATTCCTTAAAATTTATGCATCACCTCAGTGGAGGGGACAGTATGTGTTCATTAGCCAGCAGACCTCATTCTTCAACCACCAGTGGCCTAAATTAAGGTGTCCTCAAGTAATATTTACTCAGAAACTTTTGGAGCCCTTAAGAGTTAACCTTTGGGAAACACTTGTGCTCAACACTGTAGATACAATTAGGATAGAATTTGACGACATATATCCCAAGAATGCAAAAACTTTACCATATCAGTATATAAATGGCATTTTGGAAGATCATTTGGCCAATCTAGAAACATCCACTGTGATAGCGACTGACGCTTCGGTTTATGGTGAGAAGGCTGGTGTAGGAATCGTATCATCCTCTCTAGATTGGGCTTTCGCAATTCGATTACCCGACTTTACACCTATTTACCAAGCAGAACTACTGGCAATAGTCCTTGCATTGCGTAAAGTGCCGCAAGATCTATCAGAGGTGATTGTTATAACAGACTGTCTCTCGGTCTGTACTGCCTTAAGCTCACCAACTTTTTTGCGTACCTTAGAAACTTTCTACTCGCTCGTTCCTAGACATGTGCGACTCGTCCGACTAGTTTGGGTACCAGGCCATAGAGGTTTAGCTCTAAATGAGCATGCAGATGCACTAGCTGCATCTTCCCTTGATTGTCCTGTTTTACCTATTTAGCCTACTTCTGAATATATAACAGCAGCACGCTTTGAAAAACGCACAACGGCCAATAACTTTGAAAAATCCCCTTTGTTTGTATCAGACTTCACACAGCTAAAGTTCCCTTGGAAGAACAAGTGGTGTTCATCAAGGAAGGAAGAAATAGTAATTACCAGGCTGCGTTGTCGAGTCCCCTCATTGAACTTTTACCTTCACAGGTCGGGTCTGGCACACTCGCCTTTGTGCCTTTATTGTAATGAGAGGGAATCTTTGGAGCACTTCTTTTTGTCATGCCGAAAATTGAAAACTCAAAGGAAAAATCTACTAGAAGAACCCCTACGAAAGTTGGGCTTAAACGTTACACTTCCGGTGATTCTTTCATTTGGCGCAGTCGCATTTGGATTCAGCCACGGGAGCGTTTTTACCGCTGTTACAAATTTCTTACGAGAATCTAAAAGAATGGAATTCTAAAAAAAGGGGTAACTTCAGTTGAGTTATCTATTTTTTTTCTCTTTTTTGTATGTTTATATGTTTTCTTTTCAAGGTTCTTTTGTTTAATGTAACACCTTTTTATTATTACCTATATTACCTAATTAATCTAACCCTCTCTTTCAAGAAGTGAATTAATTTAAAAAGCAAGCCACCGTCCCATTCATGGCCTATCCCCCTAGGTGGGTTGTGCCAGTGTTGAGGAACCAACCAACCAACGATAAATCGTATTTCTTTGAGGCGGTTTGTGTGCTCGTTAATCTCGCGTCGTCACAATATATATATATATATATATATATATATATTATTACATATATATTTATGCGTATTATTTTGCGTTAGCCGAGAAGATGTCACGGTTTGAGCGAAAACCAGCTATCACGACAATCCTCCCTTTGCAAAGAACATGCGCAACACCGTTCTACGAGTTCATTAACGGTTTCGAAATGCGTAGCATTTTAGGTGCTCTGCTTGCTGTCCACCAGTAGGTTTAATATCACCTGATCACTATCTCAATGAAGTAATCAATAATAACCTAAAGTGAGGCTGCAAGCAATTTCTAAATCAGCTGAAAAAAGACGAACAAGGTGTAAAATATTATGATTAACAAAAATAACTATCTGGTCATCTCAAGAATTACGTTGAAATGTCTGAAAGCACTTCAGAAACATGCAGCTGACCCCCACACTTCGTAAAGGCTTGTGCACGCCCAGCCCGCACAGCTGCACTGCACGTAACGGGGCACCTGCCGCACGCAAGTGGAGGGCAAAAAAAGCGTCGCCAATTTGCTCTTTAACCTCCATCTTGCGTGCAACAGGTGCTGTCTTGCTATCTGTGTTGTGGCTGCGCGGGTAGCGTGGGGAAGGGCCTCTACAGGACCAAAGAAAGGGAGCCACCGCCTCATTTCGCATGGGACTGCTTCTCATACCATCGCTTCTCCAGTGTCTTAGGGAAAAGAAAACGTTAGAGAAATCGGTGCTGGAGACACGTACTATCGCCCTCAAAAGTTTGTGAGGTCTGCAGTGCATGGCCGAGTGGCAGAAAACTGAATTGCGGTGCGGTATATTGTGACGCGGCAGTATGGTGTTGAGGTTATAGACCATGGTTTCCGAATTCAGTTCCAGGAGCACTGTCTTAACGCGCCGTTACTAATCGCCGAGACCGCGCACAATAGTCTCAACACCACGTCGTGGAACGATAAGCTGTGCAGCAACGCTGTTTTCTGCCGCTTCGCCTCTAGCTGCAGATCCCGTAAATTTTTTCAACTGACAGCACTTCACCAGCCGTATCAAACAGGAACTCGATAAGCGCAGCAAAATGTAGCTTGCACGTCACACACCAGCTTTTCGAACCTCTCAAACACGACTATTCGTGCCGAAAGCGCTCATGCTGACGTTTATGCTTACCTCAAGCATGAACGTCATCGAGGTTTGGTAAACGAAGCAATCGGAACTTCCCAAACGGGAATCGCTGGGTGCCCGCGCTACGCACTATTTAAAATTTCATAGTTTTTATGTGAAGGATTTTGAACTACATGAATGGCTTGCCGAGAAAGACTTCAGCACTAGATTTTCGCTTAGGTTGTAACCGAGTATTGTCTACTAGCGTATTGGTTACTCTTCCTATGCCATTATCTTTTACAAAAATCTTCATCCGATAGGATTATGATACCCGTTCGCAAATGAACTATATAACTGGTGGACAGACCACAATATTTTTTGAAGGAATTCAAAAGGAAACGCCAGGCTTGTAATTGTCTTATAGTGGTGACGTGGATGAAGACTGCGATGGTGTGTCTAAAATCAAACTCTCTATTTGGCCAAAATTATGACCGGGGAAATGAAAAATGGAAACCACAGTAAGCAATGCACGCTGTACACTGATATTGGCGAAAAGAGCGTCCTCCGTCGATAAAACCGCTGGAACACACTGTCTTATATACATGACGCATCAAATTTTCCATTGTTATTACTGGTCAACAAGCATTCTAAGGAATAAGCTCGACTGTTCGCTCTTCGCGCGTAATTTTAACAAAACAAATTACTGTGACCGTTAAACTTTAAAACACTGTACGCGCAGTTTTAGCTGACCATTGCTGACAGTTTTGTACAGCTAAAGCGAAATAAACCCGCGTGGCAGCAGAATAGTATCGTGACCTGAAAACGCAGCTTTGAATGGACTCTGGTGGTAGTACTAAAGAAGTGGTAAAGGAATTTAGCACATTTATCAGTTTCGATTAATTCGTTGTCTACGTTTGACAGCTGGAGTTGCGTTTGACGATTTGGCGGAGAGATAATTTGAAAGAATTTACGAGGGTTGGACTGTAGGATTGATAAGAGGTCAGTTAAGAAGAATTTGTTTTTAGAGGCTTTCAATTCCGTAATGTATTCATTAGCAGCCAATTTGTACTGATCCCACACTATGGCGTTATTAAGAAGTTTTGCTTTCCGATAAAGGCGTTTTTTTCTTGTTCAGTAGGCTCTTGAGGCGTTAGCGTAAAGCACTGCTGATTTGTGTCTCTATTAAAAGAATAGTGGGAATATATCTTTTTTTCAAGTTTAACATAGTGTTTTTATATCAACCCCAATTGGTGTTGACCGAGCGGGCAGTGTATGACTGTCGAAAGTCGACGCATAAGAATGCAAGTTCGCGGCTAAATGCGTCGAAGTTAGCTTTCTTGTAATCAGTGAATAATTTTTGCGTTGAGGCATTCTTTTTTGTAGGCAGAGAAATGCTGATATGAAGAAGGCTATGGTCGCTGAAGGCAGGAAGCAAAGTCACATTTTTTATGTTTTCAGGGCTAGATGTTAATAAGAAAGACAGGTTGTTGTCGCCCCTGAAAGGGCATGTAACTGTTAGGTGCAGATTAAAGTCCAGAGTAAATTCAAGAAATTTTTTGGGTTCAGTAAATGGTGATTGGTTGGCTACTGAGAGTAACGACCAAATAATGCTGTAATGATTAAAGTCTCCGAAAGAAGATTGGTGCCTCGGGAATATCTTTTTTATTTGTTCTAGAGAAAAACGTAATTTCTCGCAAAGGAGAGACCACTGTCTGGTGGGCGGTAACATAACTCAAACACTACTTTGCCAATTGTACTGTGCACGCATACCCAAGTTGGTTCAATGTTGTAGTCGTGAGTGAATAGTGAGGATGATAAGCTGTCCCAAATGACAATCAGTACTCTTAACCTCACCAGCCATGTCGGTCACGTCGATATACTATCAGATTGGGTTGGATTGAAAAACTTCGCAGTCACTGACGTCCTTGTTTAACCACGTTTCGGTTAACAAGACGATATCGGCTGCGGTATTGTCTATAAAACTTTCGAGTTCGTCACGTTTGGAATTATGCTGCGGATGTTGGTGAAAAGCACGCTAATGTTAAGGAATGAATCAGGTCGGTTTTTTTGGACGAAGAGAGGACAGCATTTCTTTTTCGTCACTGGGGTGGACGTCACTGGGTGGTATCTTGAGGGGCGGCTAGTGTAGTTCTGTTTAGTGCTGTGCGGTGTTCGATAACGCTATCGGATGCAACGTCGTAAAAGTAGCATCTGCTACCCTACGTGTAGTTTGTCAAGGCTGAGCTTAAATGCGCATTTGTGGGGCTTGACAAATTTCAACAATTTAATGCGTGCAAGGCGCGTACTTGGGGCGAAACGCCCCATACGCGTCTTGGGGCATGTCGCATTTCGCGCATTTCGCGCATGTCACATTTCGCGCCAGTTGCCGTTAGGTCGCGCCGACGGACGCTTATCGCGCCTGGCGTCAGACAATATAATGCTCGCGTTTTGCTAACGTAGCGTCGCTGTTCTCAGCGTGCACGCGCGTGAACGCTACATGAGAGTATAATGGGTCCTTCATAATACGCGGGCGGCCGTTTAGCAAACTTCACATAAACCAAACTTAGGGTTACGTGACGTCGATGGATGACAAAACATATGACTGGTGCAAACTTGATAATCCTAACACGCGTGCCATGTAAGAACATGGCAACATACCACGCTCATAGCGTGCTCGTGGCCCTTTCGTTAGCTCCCCATATACTAATTTTTTTATCGCATGACGTCAATAGATAACGAAGGTAACAACACATCCAAACATGATAATGATGAAACGGAAGTTATGTACTGCATTATTCACCTCCACCTCGTAACATCATGCTGATTTTAAAGTGTCATATCAACACATTCTCATCTGCGCTTCGCATATCATCGATTAAAATGGTACGTCAGATCTGCCAATTTTTCTTAAGCGAGACGGTAAGAAATGACGCTGCTGATATGAAACAAATGTTGCACGTATAAAGTAAATGCAAGGTCCACACGGGGGGGGGGGGCGAAGACAGCGTCCTCAGGCATGACGGACGGAAGCTTTCGGCTACGCTATTCTCGGACTTGGAAAGTAGTGTGAATGGACGACGAAGGTATGTGACTGAAGCAAACATGATAATCATAAGATGCGTGACATGTAACAATATGACTACATGCCACGCTCATGACGCGCTGGCGGCCGTTTCGATGGCTTCACTTATACCACATTCGGTATTACGAGACATGAACGAATGACGAAGGTGTGATACTGGTGCAACATGATGATCATGACATGCGTGTCACTATAACAACATGACTACATTGCACACTGATGATGCACTGGCGGCTTTTTCGTTAGCTTCACGTATGCCAAATTCAGTGTTACGTGACGCCAATGGATGATGAAAGGTATGCGACCAGTTCAAACAATATAATGTTGAGATGCGTTTCATGTGAGAACATGAATGCGAGAATTGTTTATTCCGGGTTTTTGGTCCTCTTCTGTGCTCTAGTGCCATGTTGAGCCGGTCAGAAAGGTTCTTTGTGAGTCCTATGAGTCGAGCATAAAGGCTCTTCTTGTTACAAGCATTGCTGTCTCGTGTTCTGTTATTTTTGGCTTCCTGAATCCTCTGAGTAGAGGCGGTGCCTTCGGACTTATAATTTAAAGCCAGTCACCCACTTGAAGTTGTCAAAGATTGTCGGCTTAGGACAGGTAATAACCGCGCAGCCAAACCACGAGATTGAAGTAACTAGAAGATTAAGAATGGAGTCGAGCACTTTGGCAGACGCTCTCAAATCATGACAGGCCAGATTGCCGCTATTCCTCAAGAGGAAGGTATATAACAGCTGCATCTTGCCGGGTACTTAGCTACGTAGCAGAAACCTGGAGAGTTCAAAGAACGTTCAGCTTAAATTGAGGACGGCGCAGCGAGATATGGAAAGGAAGTGGTAAGTGTAACCTCAAGAAACAAGGGAGCAGAGTGGATTAGGGAACAAGGCGGAGTGAGGATATCATAGTTGAAATCAAGATGTAATAGACAAGGGCTGGGCTTTGTAGCGCAGAGGACAGGATAACCACTCGTCATTAAGGCTGACTGGATCCTTTAGAAGGCAAGAAGGTAAGGGGAAGACAGGTTAGTTAGGCAGTTCAGATTAAGAGGTTAGGTGAGATTAAGAAGTTAGTGGGTATAAATTGACAGCAGCAAGCGCAGGGCCGAGTTGACTGGTGGGACATTAGAGAAGCCTTTGTCCTGCAGTGCACGTAGTCCGGGTGCTGATCATGATCCTCTAGAAAATACACACACACTAATGCACCCTGCAGGCTACGAAGTGGGCGCGCAGAAAGTTCAAAAAGATTTCATACACTAAGTGTTTGTAACACGCACTAGGTACAGAATATTGCTATCGCGTTCAACTCGTAGCGGCGAAGTTTAAGGGTTCTTCAATTTTTCTTGTGTGTAGTCGGCTTCATTTTTAAGGAAAAAGCCTTAAATGCCTCATCAAACATGATCATTGGTTTTAGATGTCAAAACGTTTGTTTCAAAAAATGATATAACGATATTGTCTCATGACGTTATATTTATATAACGTATCGCTAATATTATTGATATCATCAAGAAGTGACGGTGATGCCCGAACGTGCCGTCAAATAAACACATGTGGCATGTTCTTTGGTGGTCTTAACTCGGACGAACGGGTCGTGCTTAAAAGCGGGACGTGCTTATAAGTTTGTGATTCCTGTGATTTTAAAGTCAAACCAAGATAGGTGCAGAAATATTTCGAATCTTCACTGAAGTATACGCGGAAAAAAACAGAAAACAAAAAGTGGCTTTCGCTTTCTAGCCGCGTGAGGTGAATGCATGACGGCTATGCGATGTTTTTCGGTGACAATCGATGGGTTGATGGAATAGTGTCCCCTTTTTATGGCTGTGGGCCTATATTCTTCCAAGCTTAATGTGTTGTTTGGCTCATATGATTGTTCTGATGAGCAAAATGGTGATGGGTGATTGGTATGTCTCACACCCATTATGTGGGATCGGACCTTCATTTCTGTCTTTATAACAGTGGTAATAAAAATAATATTATTTGTAACCTGGACTGCCTAAATCTTGCAGTGAGCCTACTGATCGAGTCCAGGAAAAATTCACAAGTATAACAACCAATCGTTTTGCTAGAAATTGCTCTCGATGCCGTTTTAAGACTGCCAGAATATTATCATTGGCGTCACTTCATTATCGATGAAATCGCGCTGACCTTTTAATTCTTTAAAAACTAGCTCACGGTATGATATTTAGCACTTTGCTTCGGAGATGTGTAAATTTTTTGGAATCCGCTGTAAGTTAATCTGGGAGACTTTACCTTGTCATGCACCTGCTAACTTTTTTCAACACTCAGCTGTTCACACCAATACAAAATCTATAATGTGACTTTCATGATCTTGATGTTTTTCACAGTCCACTGCCATTGTTTTTATGTCAGCTTTCTCCACTGTCGTATTGTAGTTTTCACATTGTACAGATTCCCGTTTTTTCAAAAAAGCTCCACATGTATATTTCCCTTTATTTTCCACTGGCCATTACTTGTTTTAGTCAAGTCTCTTATTTTTCACATTTTCAGCTTATTTCGATTTTTGTGAGTACTCGGTCTTATTCCTTTCATTTTTAAATTCTATATTTTTCTCTTGATCGGATTGTGTCGTCTATTTTTATTGCTTTAACTTTTCATGCGCCTGCACTAAAATTTCATGGTTGTTCCAGGACACGGTGAAACAATGATTGAAGAATTAAGTCAGAGATCATTGTTGTTTTGTTTTGTTTTTGTGGGGTTTAAGTCCCAAAACCACCATTTGATTATGAGAGACGCCGTCATGGAGGGCTCCGGAAATTTTGACCACCTGGGGTTCTTTAAACGTGCACCCAAATCTGAGTACACGGGGCCTACAACATTTCCGCCTCCATCGGAAATGCAGCCGCCGCAGCCGGGAATCGAACCCGCGACCTTCGGGTCAGCAGCCGAGTACCTTAGCCACTAGACCACCGCGGCGGGGCTCAGAGATCATTGTTGTCAACGATAATATTATTAATATTGCATTACACTACTGCCTGACCATTCCTAGCCGAGTTTCCGTGCTCTTCTCACCAAAACGAAAAAAAATTAATTTATGCGCCATAGATTGCGCCTAATGTTGGATTATCCTCAGATTTTCTGCTTCTTCTTTTTTTTAACACGAAAGCATTCTATGTTGGAGTCCATCACAGCTCCGCTGACTTACTTCTGCCGTGGAGTTACAGTGAAAAATATATACAAAAACTGCAAGGAAGATAAAAACTATGGACCATCTCCCGAAGTGAACACTGATGAGATGCGAACACGGTATAAGATATGTATATTACACATGGATGCAAAGAATCAGCGCCGCGCACGGCGTTGATGGGGTTTAAACGGGCGTCGACACCGGTGCTGGTGCTGGAAAAACGTTTTGAAATGAAAGTAAGTGTAGCGTTTACTCGAGTAAACATTTCTTTGAAACGCAGACACAAGAGGCGGGTGCGTGGAAGACGCTTGCACTCGACATGGTAGGCTCGTGCCCAGTCGGTGTTGACGTCGCTATTCACGAACTTGATCGGCTTCGCTAACCCTCGCAACCCCGGTGACAGCCAAAAGGTACGCGCACACTAGCTGGAAGCACGCCACGACGGCGTCCCGCCCGTCGGTGCGATCTCGCGGCAGGAAGCGGCGTGCTGTACATATTCTAGGCGCCACGAGATTTCGAGGCCCGCGCATAGCGCACACCCCACCTGCTCGCATCTTCTTCTCGCCGACATATGGAAAGAAGTGGCGTTGTTGAGTGATTCTAGAAAGAGGAAGAGGCACATAATTTCTGTCAGCCCCTTGGGCGACACGGCGCAGTGCCTTCTGGAGAAAGGCGGAGGGAAGTAAAAGAGGATAGATGGGGGGGGGGGTGTAAGACGTCAAGGCCCTGGTGTGAGCAGCAAGCAGGCAACAGCAGGGGAAGGGTCGGCAGGTCTCTGCTCATCTGTAGGCAGCTATTCCCGTCTGTCTAGGAACTCTACCAGGCTTCTGAGTGCTGGCAGGTGTGGACGGAAGGGGTAGAGCAGGTAGTCCCAAGGTGGTGGAAGGTAGGCCCCCTCTGCGGCAGGCTGTCGTGACCCTCGAACGTTCCTGTGCCAGGCCAGGGAGGCACAGAGGAGGTGCTCGAGGGTCTCGGGATCCCCACGTCGGCCGCAGGCGGCAGATGTACAGCGTCCCTTGTCGTGTGGTGGCGAGCAGTGGTCCAAACGCAGCCGTTCCGCAGGCGCAGCAAGGCGGGCACGGTTTGTCTGGTGAAACCCATCTGGGACAGGAACTAGGGGGGGCTCGTCCATTGGCTACCCTGGGGTCTGGATTACCATTTGGAGGAGCCGTTTGTTGCGCACCTTGTGAAGTCCTTGGCCGAGACGGCCGGGTGAAGAAGGTGCCAGGCTGATGCGCAGCTTGGAAAGTGTGTGAAAGAAGTGGGTGCCAGTGAGATGATGCCCACGTGCTTTCGCAGTAGTGGAGAGGGTGGAGGGAGAAAGAGCAATCACGCGGTGAGCGCGCAGCAGGCGAAGGGGGAGACGTCACCGCGCGCTGGAAGTAGGGCGTGAACTACTTGGCACCACTCCAACATTTGCGGTGAGTGGAGCGGTGCATATGGAGGGACAGCGCGACACAAACTAGTTATACAGCGGCTTCGCATCTTAAAGAAAACTAGAACGCTAGCATTTGTCACGCGGAAGGAAGCATGAACCTCTCCTGCTGCGCGCGCGCAGCGATAACCACTACGCCACAAAACGGTCTCGAGTCTTTACGGTAAGC
>WOVY01010226.1:0-80447 GCA_013436015.1 Rhipicephalus annulatus | reverse complement strand
CAACGACTAATTCGACGAATAAGATAACTGCCGACGTAACCGACGTTATCAGCGCTGACTCGTCGTTCACATTGACGGCCACCAAGAGACGGCACTTGTGGACACGTGCTCTCACTTTTCTAATAAGCCTACAGCTAGCCGAAAGGCTAAGGAAGGTGAAAATGCCATGGCAGGGACCCAATATAAGAACTGCAGGAGGTCAGTTTATGACACCGGTTGGAAAGTGCACGGTCTCCGACTCTTCATGCTGGTTCCACCTTTGTCGCCACCCTCGTCATTTTTTACGAGTGCTGTAAACAGCTCATATTGGGAATGAATTTCTTGCGCGAATACGGGGCTGTGATTGACATCCGTGACAGAAGCGATGCTGAGCTGCTACCACTTATAGATTACCTACAAGGGCGAGTGAATAGCGTTTCGAAGTTATTTGCGAGAGGGCTGCCGTCGTACTGCTTGCGAAATGACGTTCTTTATAAGAGAAAACTTTTCACCCACCGGCAGCAGCTACTTGCTCGTCGTTCCTTCTTCGCTTCGCCGTGAGGTACTGCAAGCCTGTCACGACGAACCTACCGCTGGTCACTTGGGTTACGCAAGAACATTGGCGAGGATAAGGCAGAACTATTACTGGCCAAGACTTGCTGAAGTTGTCAAAACTTACGTGCAGGCATATCTAGATTGCCAGCGCCGCAAGCCACCATCCATCAAACCAGCTGGCCTGCTGCAGCCTGTTCGAGTGCCGGCGACACCGTTTGCACAAATTGGCATGGATTTTCTGGGCCCCTTCCCAAAGTCTGCCACTGGAAACAGGTGGATAATCGTCGCCACGGATTACCTGACCCGATACGCGGAGACAGGCACTCTGCCATGGGCAACGGCAGCCGAAGTGGCGCAATTTTTCATTGAAGCCATCGTCTTAAGACACGGTGCTCCCGCAATAGTCTTCACCGACGGAGGTACTGCGTTCATGGCCGAGCTTTTGGACACCATTTTTCGACTAAGTGGTACAGCTCACAGGAAGACAACAGCGTATCATCCCCAGACCAAAGGCTCACCGAACGTCTCAACAAGACCCTGGCCGACATGATAAGCATGTACGTAGATGTAGAGCACAAGAACTGGGACATAATTTTGCCCTACGTCACGTTCGCGTACAACACGGCTCGTCAAGAGACCACTCGGAAGACACCCTTTAGTCTCCTTTACGGACGCGAGGTTACAACAACGTTAGGCGCAATGCTTTCTCATGAAAATGATGGCAATGAGACAGACGCCGAAGAGTTTACCCAGCTAGCAGAAGAAGCTAGACAACTTGCCAGGTTGCGAATCACCAAACAGCAAGACGACAATGCCAAGTATTACAACCTCCGGCACAGACCCTTCATATACAACGTGAACAACAAAGTATGGGTCTGGACACCTGTTCGTCAGCTTGGGCTTTCCGAAAAGCTGTTGCGAACATACTTAAAACCCTACAAGGTTCTACGACGCATTAGTGACGTAAACTACGAGGTTGTTCCGGACGGCGTGCAGTGTTTAAAGTGGCGCAGACATTCACCAGAAATTGTCCACGTGCTTCGGATGAAGCCTTACTTTGACTAACTGTGCAGTTTTGGTTTCGCCTTGCTTCTCAAACGTTTAACATCGGGACGAGTTTTTTTAAAAGGGGGAATAATGACGCGCGTATGTGCCAGTGGTGAGGACAACGAAGCAGCGCGAGTGTCCTTGGCCGAGGGCAAAGGACGAAGAAGTCGTTGCAATCTGTTTTCCCTGCGATCGATAAATCCTGCCGGCCATGAACTGTCCGGCCATGGGAAGCTGAGCTTCTCCCTGACCAGCTGTGCGGTCACTGAGCTTCTCCCTGACCAGCTGTGCGGTGCCTGGTGTCGTGAGCTAGCAGATTTCATTCCGGTGCTTCCTGACTGCTTCAAGGGCACTTTCGTGCTTCCTCCTGTGGGGGAGCGGCCGGATCGGGCGGTGCTGTTAAGCCTATTAACCTGATGTCTCTTTCCTCTCCCGGCCAGGCATATTCTGCCTGGTCGGCGTCCCTTCCTAACAGTGATTTGCCAATCGATCTATTTTTGCGCAGTGGTCTGAAAAGCGTTCCTGTGGCCCTGGTTCCAACCAACGGCGAGTCTATTCGCATGAAAAACCCGAAACTAATTCAGGAAGAACTCCGGAAGATTTTCGATCATTACCAATTGATTACTGAGGTGCGTCAATTTGGGCGTTGAGGCATCCTGTGCTGCTCGCCGGACCAGGCCTGCATCACAGATATTCTAAAATGCACAACGTTTGCCTCAAATCCGGTGAGCTGTTTCGTACCTGCCCATTTGGCCTGTGTGAAGGGACTAGTTCGAGGAGTGGACTTGAGCCTTACACCACCCGAAATACTTGAAATGTTTGCGGCCGCAGGAGCAGGTCTCTGTATTTCGATGCTCGCGTAACGTTGAGAACAAAAAGGTCCCCACAGAATCAGTGATTGTGACTTTCGTCGGCACGGCTCGACCAACTGAAATTAAGGCATGGCCACTAATTTATCGTGTTGA
Source organism: Rhipicephalus annulatus (assembly GCA_013436015.1). Classification (NCBI taxonomy): domain Eukaryota; kingdom Metazoa; phylum Arthropoda; class Arachnida; order Ixodida; family Ixodidae; genus Rhipicephalus; species Rhipicephalus annulatus. The sequence continues at coordinate 77,901 of WOVY01010226.1, read as the reverse complement.
TGCACTATCCCCCTCGTCCACTGCAGTGCAAAAAATGCTGGAGGTATGGGCATACCATTAAGGGATGTAGATCGGATGTGAGGTGTCGCACATGTTCTGACCAACATAAACCCGACGAATGTTCAACCCAAGAGGTGAGATGCTGTCTATGCAGAGGCAATCACGCGGCTGACGATGAAAGTTGCCCCATGAGGACATGTGAGTTGCAACTTCTAGAGATCATCGAACAACAAACGATGCTTCCGGCGTGAGGCCCGATCTATTCTTTCTGAGCGCTCACGTGGCTATGCCTCCGTTGCCAACCGGGCAAACCAGATGCTTGACTCATCGTTGCCTGATTTAATAACATCACGGTGGAAAAGGCCATGACGAAACTTATGGAATCTCTATTCGTGAGCCTAACGGAGTCATTGGCACAATAGTGAGCACTCAGTTGAATCAAATATTGCAGGGAGGTAACCAACCTACCGTGCCCCCTTCACCAGTTAAGGTTACTGATATTCCATCGGAACCCAGGCCCCTCGAAGTCAAAGCCAGACACGCCGAACACTGGCCGTAGAATAATTAAGCCTCTTGTACAAGACCTAGATTGGAGCTCGGACTCCGATTCTCATGTCTCACAACCAGAACAAATGAACTCCGACTCAAGAAATATGAAACGACCGTGCTTCTCCTGAGGCACAACGGTCCTCAATTAGTCCTAAATCAAGAAATAAGAGATATCAAAAAGAAAACCCATCAAAAAAGATTTTTTAAAGGATAGCATCTTAGAGAAAGCAGTGAGTGCTGCTGGTATCTCTTCAAAATAGGGAATTTAAAAGTGCTACAGTGGAATTGCCGCTCCATTTTTTCAGCAGCCACAGATTTATTTCAACTTTTGTCACACCGGTCCCGTTAATTAGGGAGGCGATCGCCGGGCTAATTCCAAGAGCCGAAGTATCGGCCCCCCCGAACCGCACCACGAAAGCGTGGACAATTTAGAAGTGGTCCTTTTTGGCGCGCCAGCGGACGCCGGCTGTGGCCCAAAGAACAAGTCAGAGCCGAGAGTTGATAAACAAACAAATTATATTCTCAATAATGGCAGATCGAAACAATACACAAAAATGCACACTCCACAATAGTGGCATACAATATGTCACCAATCAAACCAATCAATCAACGTACTACACAATACAATCAGCCTGAAACAACGGACACGGACAACAATACGCACTACAATGCAGTCGCATGCATTGAACAACCAAGACACTTAAAGACTAAAGAGATAGAAAACCTATTCAGTCCAAAGTTCTTGGAACCAAGTCTAAATGATACTCTTCCGAGGATCACTCACTCAAAGTCCAGCGTTGTTGTCGTTCCGCAGCCCTCGAAGTTTCTCTTCCAGGAAACCTCCCGTCTTCAATCGGCCACTCTTCCAACTTCAACTTCTTCGCCGGAACACGTCGGCTTCACACACGCAGCTGTTGCCCCGCGTCTTCGCTCGATAGCGGTAAACACACACTCTTGCCGGTAGCTCGAGTCGTCACTCCTCAGGTGGAAATCCTCTTCATCTCCGGCCTCGTCCCTACGGACCAAAACTTTCGCCGACTACACGGCGGAATCCCTACGCGCTCTGGCGCTCACTTCCGTCTCCTCCTGCTTTCTCGTCTCGGCCGCTCGGTTAAATACCTTGCGTGCGACCTTCCAGATGCTTCTCGTCATTTCGTCGGCCGCGATACGCAGCGAAAGCTGGGAAGAGGGCGAGACGGTTGGAATGCCTTCTCCGGCCGGTGAGTCAACTCGGTATGACCCCGCCCCTTTCGTTCTAGAAAAATCGCGGGCTTGCTGGGCCGCGATGTGGGGTGAGGAGGTTCGTCTGCGAAGCCAAGCTTCTGCGGGGAGAGCGCGCGCGGGGAGCCTTGGACGTTTGCTTTCTTTTTTTTTCTTTTGACCCTCGCGGCGTTTCTCCCGCCCGTTGTCGCAAGAATTTGGCGGCGCGCTCTTTTTTTTAGCGCTCGTTCTGTGACAACTTTGTGATAATTACTCCCCTGATATTGTTGCTTTACAAGAAACTTGGCTTGCAGAAAATAAGTATTTTAGGATTAAAAATTACCGCACATTTCGTCTAGACCGCCAACCTCGGGGTGGAGGTTTGGCAATATTTATCTCATCTAAAATCGCCCATAGAGCTAAATTATTTATCAGTCATTGGCTTCAGAAAGCGAGATTTTAGCAATAAGCATTACTATTCCTGGGTCCCTCCCATTCTCATTTATTAATGCTTATTTTCCTGCGGGTGTTCTAAATTCTTCCGTCCTAGATACTGCAGTTCAATATTGCCAAAAAGATATTGTATTAGTAGGTGACTTCAATTCTCATCATATATCTTGGGGTTTTAAAACTGATCTGAATGGCAAACGTTTATGGGATTGGGTGAACAATAATAACTTTATATGCATAAACACAAAACTCCTACTTTTATGTGTAATCAGTCCTCCTCGGTACTCGATCTAACTTTTTCTAACGCTAACCTCTCCATCTTATCATGGTCTGCGATTAACTTGGGAACAAGTAGTGACCATATGCCAATACTGTTCGAGGTGGTATGTCCAACAACCTCCAAGAATAGATCTGCCGTAACACATGTAAACTTTAATGCTTTCGAGAAATCCTTACAAGGCGCTTTATCTAATAAAACGAATGATGCAGAACTAGACGCCATCAGAATTAGCGACATTTTAAAAGAGTCGTTAAATAAATAAAAATTCACCATTGAAAAGCGCTAAACCGTCTACCAACCCTTGGTGGAATGCGGACTGTTCGCGGGCTTATAGACTAAGAAAGGCTGCATGGAAAAAATAATCTTCAACCAGTGTCCCAGGAACTGGAGTGATTATAAGTATGCAGCAGCTATTTTTAAGAGAACCATCGCTAATGCGAAGGACAAATTTAACAACGACCGATGTGAGTTCCTGTCAAAGCCGGTCAATAGAAAATCACTTTTTTCGCTTTCTGAGAACTCAGAAAGTTCTTCCGGTACAAAGAAATATAGAATCTGTAGTATCATCACCAGTTGAACTGAAGGCCCTTCTAGAAGATATAGCTCAGGGCCTAGAAAGTCGCTTTACGACACTTCTCTCATACCAAGCCCAGTCCCCCCAAAGGGCTGAGGATTTTGATGAGGTTACGCCTGCAGAATTAGCAAACGTAGTCAGAACACTACCCCATTCGGCTCCTGGTCCTGATGGCATGACGACATCAGTGATAAAATCTGTGCATAAAATATTCCCACTTGGCCTACTCGAAATTATTAATCACTCACTTAGAAGCTCTTGGATCCCACCTGATTGGAGAATGACAAAAGTGATTCCATTATTAAAAAAGCAAGGCGCTGGGTTTTACCTTAGATAATATCAGGCCCATTTCACTTACATCGAACCTAGTAAAACTAGTTTAAAGAATTTTATATAGACGTATAGATCGATGGATGTCAGAAAAACTGACACTGAGCCCATGTCAGATTGGATTCAGGCGTGGTTGCTCCATTTGGGGTGCGCACGTGGATCTCGAAAGCAGAATCCAACTTGCTCGCTATGAGAAACAATACTCCGCTTTGGTAAACCTTGGATATCACAAAAGCCTATGATAGCGTGGAGCATGTTAAACTGCTAGATTCACTTCAGAATTTAGGACTGCCTCAATACTTTGTGGCCTGGATCCATGCTTTCTTAGGTGATAGAGAATTTTACTGCTCGCAATCTGGTGTCAACTCTTCAGTATACAGGCAAACGAGAGGTATACCGCAAGGGTCAGTACTATCGCCCTTATTATTTAATGCTCTACTATGTTCCATTCCCATACAGCAAGATGTACAGGTCTATGTGTATGCCGATGATATTGCATTTTTTTGCTGCGTCGGCGGATATTCACACACTGTACCTGATTCTGCAGACATACATGAATAGTCTGGAAACGTGGCTGGAGGATACCAACCTATGCCTCAATACAAACAAAAGTACAATCATAGTTTTCGCACAAAATGCCCCAGTGCGAATTTCACTAACGTACCGGCAGGACACCATACCTCAGGTCGAGTCAGTTAGGTACTTGGGGGTAATATACACCGAAACACTAAACTGGAGTCCCCACATAGAAAACATGGCCGCTAAAGGAGCACTTGCCGTAGGGATGCTGCGCAGGCTCAGTAATTATCGTGCCGGTTTGCGTAGAGACGTGCTCATTATGATATATTGCATGTACATTCGACCGATACTAGAATTCGGCTGTGTTTTGTTTTCTGGCGCTCCGGCCTACAGAGTTCGACCACTGATTCTGCTAGAACGCAAATCTTTACGCTTATGCCTAGGGCTACCCAAATATGTTGCCAACAATATCCTATACGAAGAATCCCGCCTGCCTTCTCTTATCAAAAGATTTAATATTCTAACAGTACGTACATTCCTTAAAATTTATGCATCACCTCAGTGGAGGGGACAGTATGTGTTCATTAGCCAGCAGACCTCATTCTTCAACCACCAGTGGCCTAAATTAAGGTGTCCTCAAGTAATATTTACTCAGAAACTTTTGGAGCCCTTAAGAGTTAACCTTTGGGAAACACTTGTGCTCAACACTGTAGATACAATTAGGATAGAATTTGACGACATATATCCCAAGAATGCAAAAACTTTACCATATCAGTATATAAATGGCATTTTGGAAGATCATTTGGCCAATCTAGAAACATCCACTGTGATAGCGACTGACGCTTCGGTTTATGGTGAGAAGGCTGGTGTAGGAATCGTATCATCCTCTCTAGATTGGGCTTTCGCAATTCGATTACCCGACTTTACACCTATTTACCAAGCAGAACTACTGGCAATAGTCCTTGCATTGCGTAAAGTGCCGCAAGATCTATCAGAGGTGATTGTTATAACAGACTGTCTCTCGGTCTGTACTGCCTTAAGCTCACCAACTTTTTTGCGTACCTTAGAAACTTTCTACTCGCTCGTTCCTAGACATGTGCGACTCGTCCGACTAGTTTGGGTACCAGGCCATAGAGGTTTAGCTCTAAATGAGCATGCAGATGCACTAGCTGCATCTTCCCTTGATTGTCCTGTTTTACCTATTTAGCCTACTTCTGAATATATAACAGCAGCACGCTTTGAAAAACGCACAACGGCCAATAACTTTGAAAAATCCCCTTTGTTTGTATCAGACTTCACACAGCTAAAGTTCCCTTGGAAGAACAAGTGGTGTTCATCAAGGAAGGAAGAAATAGTAATTACCAGGCTGCGTTGTCGAGTCCCCTCATTGAACTTTTACCTTCACAGGTCGGGTCTGGCACACTCGCCTTTGTGCCTTTATTGTAATGAGAGGGAATCTTTGGAGCACTTCTTTTTGTCATGCCGAAAATTGAAAACTCAAAGGAAAAATCTACTAGAAGAACCCCTACGAAAGTTGGGCTTAAACGTTACACTTCCGGTGATTCTTTCATTTGGCGCAGTCGCATTTGGATTCAGCCACAGGAGCGTTTTTACCGCTGTTACAAATTTCTTACGAGAATCTAAAAGAATGGAATTCTAAAAAAAGGGGTAACTTCAGTTGAGTTATCTATTTTTTTTCTCTTTTTTGTATGTTTATATGTTTTCTTTTCAAGGTTCTTTTGTTTAATGTAACACCTTTTTATTATTACCTATATTACCTAATTAATCTAACCCTCTCTTTCAAGAAGTGAATTAATTTAAAAAGCAAGCCACCGTCCCATTCATGGCCTATCCCCCTAGGTGGGTTGTGCCAGTGTTGAGGAACCAACCAACCAACGATAAATCGTATTTCTTTGAGGCGGTTTGTGTGCTCGTTAATCTCGCGTCGTCACAATATATATATATATATATATATATATTATTACATATATATTTATGCGTATTATTTTGCGTTAGCCGAGAAGATGTCACGGTTTGAGCGAAAACCAGCTATCACGACAATCCTCCCTTTGCAAAGAACATGCGCAACACCGTTCTACGAGTTCATTAACGGTTTCGAAATGCGTAGCATTTTAGGTGCTCTGCTTGCTGTCCACCAGTAGGTTTAATATCACCTGATCACTATCTCAATGAAGTAATCAATAATAACCTAAAGTGAGGCTGCAAGCAATTTCTAAATCAGCTGAAAAAAGACGAACAAGGTGTAAAATATTATGATTAACAAAAATAACTATCTGGTCATCTCAAGAATTACGTTGAAATGTCTGAAAGCACTTCAGAAACATGCAGCTGACCCCCACACTTCGTAAAGGCTTGTGCACGCCCAGCCCGCACAGCTGCACTGCACGTGACGGGGCACCTGCCGCACGCAAGTGGAGGGCAAAAAAGCGTCGCCAATTTGCTCTTTAACCTCCATCTTGCGTGCAACAGGTGCTGTCTTGCTATCTGTGTTGTGGCTGCGCGGGTAGCGTGGGGAAGGGCCTCTACAGGACCAAAGAAAGGGAGCCACCGCCTCATTTCGCATGGGACTGCTTCTCATACCATCGCTTCTCCAGTGTCTTAGGGAAAAGAAAACGTTAGAGAAATCGGTGCTGGAGACACGTACTATCGCCCTCAAAAGTTTGTGAGGTCTGCAGTGCATGGCCGAGTGGCAGAAAACTGAATTGCGGTGCGGTATATTGTGACGCGGCAGTATGGTGTTGAGGTTATAGACCATGGTTTCCGAATTCAGTTCCAGGAGCACTGTCTTAACGCGCCGTTACTAATCGCCGAGACCGCGCACAATAGTCTCAACACCACGTCGTGGAACGATAAGCTGTGCAGCAACGCTGTTTTCTGCCGCTTCGCCTCTAGCTGCAGATCCCGTAAATTTTTTCAACTGACAGCACTTCACCAGCCGTATCAAACAGGAACTCGATAAGCGCAGCAAAATGTAGCTTGCACGTCACACACCAGCTTTTCGAACCTCTCAAACACGACTATTCGTGCCGAAAGCGCTCATGCTGACGTTTATGCTTACCTCAAGCATGAACGTCATCGAGGTTTGGTAAACGAAGCAATCGGAACTTCCCAAACGGGAATCGCTGGGTGCCCGCGCTACGCACTATTTAAAATTTCATAGTTTTTATGTGAAGGATTTTGAACTACATGAATGGCTTGCCGAGAAAGACTTCAGCACTAGATTTTCGCTTAGGTTGTAACCGAGTATTGTCTACTAGCGTATTGGTTACTCTTCCTATGCCATTATCTTTTACAAAAATCTTCATCCGATAGGATTATGATACCCGTTCGCAAATGAACTATATAACTGGTGGACAGACCACAATATTTTTTGAAGGAATTCAAAAGGAAACGCCAGGCTTGTAATTGTCTTATAGTGGTGACGTGGATGAAGACTGCGATGGTGTGTCTAAAATCAAACTCTCTATTTGGCCAAAATTATGACCGGGGAAATGAAAAATGGAAACCACAGTAAGCAATGCACGCTGTACACTGATATTGGCGAAAAGAGCGTCCTCCGTCGATAAAACCGCTGGAACACACTGTCTTATATACATGACGCATCAAATTTTCCATTGTTATTACTGGTCAACAAGCATTCTAAGGAATAAGCTCGACTGTTCGCTCTTCGCGCGTAATTTTAACAAAACAAATTACTGTGACCGTTAAACTTTAAAACACTGTACGCGCAGTTTTAGCTGACCATTGCTGACAGTTTTGTACAGCTAAAGCGAAATAAACCCGCGTGGCAGCAGAATAGTATCGTGACCTGAAAACGCAGCTTTGAATGGACTCTGGTGGTAGTACTAAAGAAGTGGTAAAGGAATTTAGCACATTTATCAGTTTCGATTAATTCGTTGTCTACGTTTGACAGCTGGAGTTGCGTTTGACGATTTGGCGGAGAGATAATTTGAAAGAATTTACGAGGGTTGGACTGTAGGATTGATAAGAGGTCAGTTAAGAAGAATTTGTTTTTAGAGGCTTTCAATTCCGTAATGTATTCATTAGCAGCCAATTTGTACTGATCCCACACTATGGCGTTATTAAGAAGTTTTGCTTTCCGATAAAGGCGTTTTTTCTTGTTCAGTAGGCTCTTGAGGCGTAGCGTAAAGCACTGCTGATTTGTGTCTCTATTTAAAAGAATAGTGGGAATATATCTTTTTTTCAAGTTTAACATAGTGTTTTTATATCAACCCCAATTGGTGTTGACCGAGCGGGCAGTGTATGACTGTCGAAAGTCGACGCATAAGAATGCAAGTTCGCGGCTAAATGCGTCGAAGTTAGCTTTCTTGTAATCAGTGAATAATTTTTGCGTTGAGGCATTCTTTTTTGTAGGCAGAGAAATGCTGATATGAAGAAGGCTATGGTCGCTGAAGGCAGGAAGCAAAGTCACATTTTTTATGTTTTCAGGGCTAGATGTTAATAAGAAAGACAGGTTGTTGTCGCCCCTGAAAGGGCATGTAACTGTTAGGTGCAGATTAAAGTCCAGAGTAAATTCAAGAAATTTTTTGGGTTCAGTAAATGGTGATTGGTTGGCTACTGAGAGTAACGACCAAATAATGCTGTAATGATTAAAGTCTCCGAAAAGAAAGATTGGTGCCTCGGGAATATCTTTTTTTATTTGTTCTAGAGAAAAACGTAATTTCTCGCAAAAGGAGAGACCACTGTCTGGTGGGCGGTAACATAACTCAAACACTACTTTGCCAATTGTACTGTGCACGCATACCCAAGTTGGTTCAATGTTGTAGTCGTGAGTGAATAGTGAGGATGATAAGCTGTCCCAAATGACAATCAGTACTCCTTAACCTCACCAGCCATGTCGGTCACGTCGATATACTATCAGATTGGGGTTGGATTGAAAAACTTCGCAGTCACTGACGTCCTTGTTTAACCACGTTTCGGTTAACAAGACGATATCGGCTGCGGTATTGTCTATAAAACTTTCGAGTTCGTCACGTTTTGGAATTATGCTGCGGATGTTGGTGAAAAGCACGCTAATGTTAAGGAATGAATCAGGTCGGTTTTTGGACGAAGAGAGGACAGCATTTCTTTTTCGTCACTGGGGTGGACGTCACTGGGTGGTATCTTGAGGGGCGGCTAGTGTAGTTCTGTTTAGTGCTGTGCGGTGTTCGATAACGCTATCGGATGCAACGTCGTAAAAGTAGCATCTGCTACCTACGTGTAGTTTGTCAAGGCTGAGCTTAAATGCGCATTTGTGGGGCTTGACAAATTTCAACAATTTAATGCGTGCAAGGCGCGTACTTGGGGCGAAACGCCCCATACGCGTCTTGGGGCATGTCGCATTTCGCGCATTTCGCGCATGTCACATTTCGCGCCAGTTGCCGTTAGGTCGCGCCGACGGACGCTTATCGCGCCTGGCGTCAGACAATATAATGCTCGCGTTTTGCTAACGTAGCGTCGCTGTTCTCAGCGTGCACGCGCGTGAACGCTACATGAGAGTATAATGGGTCCTTCATAATACGCGGGCGGCCGTTTAGCAAACTTCACATAAACCAAACTTAGGGTTACGTGACGTCGATGGATGACAAAACATATGACTGGTGCAAACTTGATAATCCTAACACGCGTGCCATGTAAGAACATGGCAACATACCACGCTCATAGCGTGCTCGTGGCCCTTTCGTTAGCTCCCCATATACTAATTTTTTTATCGCATGACGTCAATAGATAACGAAGGTAAACAACACATCCAAACATGATAATGATGAAACGGAAGTTATGTACTGCATTATTCACCTCCACCTCGTAACATCATGCTGATTTTAAAGTGTCATATCAACAATTCTCATCTGCGCTTCGCATATCATCGATTAAAATGGTACGTCAGATCTGCCAATTTTTCTTAAGCGAGACGGTAAGAAATGACGCTGCTGATATGAACAAATGTTGCACGTATAAAGTAAATGCAAGGTCACACGGGGGGGGGGGCGAAGACAGCGTCCTCAGGCATGACGGACGGAAGCTTTCGGCTACGCTATTCTCGGACTTGGAAAGTAGGTGAATGGACGACGAAGGTATGTGACTGAAGCAAACATGATAATCATAAGATGCGTGACATGTAACAATATGACTACATGCCACGCTCATGACGCGCTGGCGGCCGTTTCGATGGCTTCACTTATACCACATTCGGTATTACGAGACATGAACGAATGACGAAGGTGTGATACTGGTGCAAACATGATGATCATGACATGCGTGTCATATAACAACATGACTACATTGCACACTGATGATGCACTGGCGGCTTTTTCGTTAGCTTCACGTATGCCAAATTCAGTGTTACGTGACGCCAATGGATGATGAAAGTATGCGACCAGTTCAAACAATATAATGTTGAGATGCGTTTCATGTGAGAACATGAATGCGAGAATTGTTTATTCCGGGTTTTTGGTCCTCTTCTGTGCTCTAGTGCCATGTTGAGCCGGTCAGAAAGGTTCTTTGTGAGTCCTATGAGTCGAGCATAAAGGCTCTTCTTGTTACAAGCATTGCTGTCTCGTGTTCTGTTATTTTTGGCTTCCTGAATCCTCTGAGTAGAGGCGGTGCCTTCGGACTTTATAATTTAAAGCCAGTCACCCACTTGAAGTTGTCAAAGATTGTCGGCTTAGGACAGGTAATAACCGCGCAGCCAAACCACGAGATTGAAGTAACTAGAAGATTAAGAATGGAGTCGAGCACTTTTGGCAGACGCTCTCAAATCATGACAGGCCAGATTGCCGCTATTCCTCAAGAGGAAGGTATATAACAGCTGCATCTTGCCGGTACTTAGCTACGTAGCAGAAACCTGGAGAGTTTCAAAGAACGTTCAGCTTAAATTGAGGACGGCGCAGCGAGATATGGAAAGGAAAGTGGTAAGTGTAACCTCAAGAAACAAGGGAGCAGAGTGGATTAGGGAACAAGGCGGAGTTGAGGATATCATAGTTGAAATCAAGATGTAATAGACAAGGGCTGGGCTTGTAGCGCAGAGACAGGATAACCACTCGTCATTAAGGCTGACTGGATTCCTTTAGAAGGCAAGAAGGTAAGGGGAAGACAGGTTAGTTAGGCAGTTCAGATTAAGAGGTTAGGTGAGATTAAGAAGTTAGTGGGTATAAATTGACAGCAGCAAGCGCAGGGCCGAGTTGACTGGTGGGACATTAGAGAAGCCTTTGTCCTGCAGTGCACGTAGTCCGGGTGATGATCATGATCCTCTAGAAAATACACACACACTAATGCACCCTGCAGGCTACGAAGTGGGCGCGCAGAAAGTTCAAAAAGATTTCATACACTAAGTGTTTGTAACACGCACTAGGTACAGAATATTGCTATCGCGTTCAACTCGTAGCGGCGAAGTTTAAGGGTTCTTCAATTTTTCTTGTGTGTAGTCGGCTTCATTTTTAAGGAAAAAGCCTTAAATGCCTCATCAAACATGATCATTGGTTTTAGATGTCAAAACGTTTGTTTCAAAAAATGATATAACGATATTGTCTCATGACGTTATATTTATATAACGTATCGCTAATATTATTGATATCATCAAGAAGTGACGGTGATGCCCGAACGTGCCGTCAAATAAACACATGTGGCATGTTCTTTGGTGGTCTTAACTCGGACGAACGGGTCGTGCTTAAAAGCGGGACGTGCTTATAAGTTTGTGATTCCTGTGATTTTAAAGTCAAACCAAGATAGGTGCAGAAATATTTCGAATCTTCACTGAAGTATACGCGGAAAAAACAGAAAACAAAAAGTGGCTTTCGCTTTCTAGCCGCGTGAGGTGAATGCATGACGGCTATGCGATGTTTTTCGGTGACAATCGATGGGTTGATGGAATAGTGTCCCCTTTTTTATGGCTGTGGGCCTATATTCTTCCAAGCTTAATGTGTTGTTTGGCTCATATGATTGTTCTGATGAGCAAAATGGTGATGGGTGATTGGTATGTCTCACACCCATTATGTGGGATCGACCTTCATTTCTGTCTTTATAACAGTAGTAATAAAAATAATATTATTTGTAACCTGGACTGCCTAAATCTTGCAGTGAGCCTACTGATCGAGTCCAGGAAAAATTCACAAGTATTAACAACAATCGTTTTGCTAGAAATTGCTCTCGATGCCGTTTTAAGACTGCCAGAATATTATCATTGGCGTCACTTCATTATCGATGAAATCGCGCTGACCTTTTAATTCTTTAAAAACTAGCTCACGGTATGATATTTAGCACTTTGCTTCGGAGATGTGTAAATTTTTGGAATCCGCGTAAGTTAATCTGGGAGACTTTACCTTGTCATGCACCTGCTAACTTTTTTCAACACTCAGCTGTTCACACAATACAAAATCTATAAATGTTGACTTTCATGATCTTGATGTTTTTCACAGTCCACTGCCATTGTTTTTATGTCAGCTTCTCACTGTCGTATTGTAGTTTTCACATTGTACAGATTCCCGTTTTTCAAAAAAGCTCCACATGTATATTTCCCTTTATTTTCCACTGCCATTACTTGTTTTTAGTCAAGTCTCTTATTTTTCACATTTTCAGCTTATTTCGATTTTTGTGAGTACTCGGTCTTATTCTTTCATTTTTAAAATCATATTTTTCTCTTGATCGGATTGTGTCGTCTATTTTTATTGCTTTAACTTTTCATGCGCCTGCACTAAAATTTCATGGTTGTTCCAGGACACGGTGAAACAAATGATTGAAGAATTAAGTCAGAGATCATTGTTGTTTTGTTTTGTTTTTGTGGGGTTTAACGTCCCAAAACCACCATTTGATTATGAGAGACGCCGTAATGGAGGGCTCCGGAAATTTTGACCACCTGGGGTTCTTTAACGTGCACCCAAATCTGAGTACACGGGCCTACAACATTTCCGCCTCCATCGGAAATGCAGCCGCCGCAGCCGGGAATCGAACCCGCGACCTTCGGGTCAGCAGCCGAGTACCTTAGCCACTAGACCACCGCGGCGGGGCTCAGAGATCATTGTTGTCAACGATAATATTATTAATATTGCATTACACTACTGCCTGACCATTCCTAGCCGAGTTTCCGTGCTCTTCTCACCAAAACGAAAAAAAAATTAATTTATGCGCCATAGATTGCGCCTAATGTTGGATTATCCTCAGATTTTCTGCTTCTTTCTTTTTTTTAACACGAAAGCATTCTATGTTGGAGTCCATCACAGCTCCGCTGACTTACTTCTGCCGTGGAAGTTACAGTGAAAAATATATACAAAAACTGCAAGGAAGATAAAAACTATGGACCATCTCCCCGAAGTGAACACTGATGAGATGCGAACACGGTATAAGATATGTATATTACACATGGATGCAAAGAATCAGCGCCGCGCACGGCGTTGATGGGGTTTAAACGGGCGTCGACACCGGTGCTGGTGCTGGAAAAACGTTTTGAAATGAAAGTAAGTGTAGCGTTTACTCGAGTAAACATTTCTTTGAAACGCAGACACAAGAGGCGGGTGCGTGGAAGACGCTTGCACTCGACATGGTAGGCTCGTGCCCAGTCGGTGTTGACGTCGCTATTCACGAACTTGATCGGCTTCGCTAACCCTCGCAACCCCGGTGACAGCCAAAAGGTACGCGCACACTAGCTGGAAGCACGCCACGACGGCGTCCCGCCCGTCGGTGCGATCTCGCGGCAGGAAGCGGCGTGCTGTACATATTCTAGGCGCCACGAGATTTTCGAGGCCCGCGCATAGCGCACACCCACCTGCTCGCATCTTCTTCTCGCCGACATATGGAAAGAAGTGGCGTTGTTGAGTGATTCTAGAAAGAGGAAGAGGGCACATAATTTCTGTCAGCCCCTTGGGCGACACGGCGCAGTGCCTTCTGGAGAAAGGCGGAGGGGAAGTAAAAGAGGATAGATGGGGGGGGGGGTGTAAGACGTCAAGGCCCTGGTGTGAGCAGCAAGCAGGCAACAGCAGGGGAAGGGTCGGCAGGTCTCTGCTCATCTGTAGGCAGCTATTCCCGTCTTGTCTAGGAACTCTACCAGGCTTCTGAGTGCTGGCAGGTGTGGACGGAAGGGGTAGAGCAGGTAGTCCAAGGTGGTGGAAGGTAGGCCCCCTCTGCGGCAGGCTGTCGTGACCCTCGAACGTTCCTGTGCCAGGCCAGGGAGGCACAGAGGAGGTGCTCGAGGGTCTCGGGATCCCCACGTCGGCCGCAGGCGGCAGATGTACAGCGTCCCTTGTCGTGGTGGCGAGCAGTGGTCCAAACGCAGCCGTTCCGCAGGCGCAGCAAGGCGGCACGGTCTTGTCTGGTGAAACCCATCTGGGACAGGAACTAGGGGGCTCGTCCATTGGCTACCCTGGGGTCTGGATCTACCATTTGGAGGAGCCGTTTGTTGCGCACCTTTGTGAAGTCCTTGGCCGAGACGGCCCGGGTGAAGAAGGTGCCAGGCTGATGCGCAGCCTTGCAAAGCGTGTGAAAGAAGTGGTGCCAGTGAGATGATGCCCACGTGCTTTCGCAGTAGTGGAGAGGGTGGAGGGAGAAAGAGCAATCACGCGGTGAGCGCGCAGCAGGCGAAGGGGAGACGTCACCGCGCGCTGGAAGTAGGGCGTGAACTACTTGGCACCACTCCAACATTTGCGGTGAGTGGAGCGGTGCATATGGAGGGACAGCGCGACACAAACTAGTTATACAGCGGCTTCGCATCTTAAAGAAAACTAGAACGCTAGCATTTGTCACGCGGAATGGAAGCATGAACCTCTCCATGCTGCGCGCGCAGCGATAACCACTACGCCACAAAACGGTCTCGAGTCTTTACGGTAAGCCATACACCATACATCGTTTGGCAGTCCTCAGAGTTTCGGCATATTAGTGCGTTTTTGTTATAAATGGTGAAATGGCGCGACGGGAGCGCTCTAAAGGTCGTCGCCTCCACGAAGCGCCTCCTCCACGGAGCGTGTATCTCTGGTGCACACGCTTATCAGACTCGTAAAGCGGTATAGGACGAAAATGGCTTCTCGCGCCACCTTGGCTGCATTTACGCAAGGAACACGCTGCGGACACAGAAGACAGGGAGAATTGCAAGTTGTTAGCGCTTGTCCTGTGTACTTGTGTGCTTGTTTCGTGCGCCTTAGCGTTTGAACAGTGCGCTTTAGGTGTCGATGTGTGGCGGTTTATCAGTGCTGGTCCTGTGCATGGTAATTTCATGCGTACTTCCTGCTTGAGGCGTGTGCTGCAAAGTTCGAGCCGCTTGCCGTTCTTAACGTGACTTGGCAGTTTGTTGCTGTTTCTCAAACAATGATCAATAAACGCTTAACTACCCCCATAATACACGTTTCACTTTTGTGTTATACCGATATCTCTATAAATAGAATCGGCCACGTTTTTTTATTTCTTGCTCTCTTCCTACTTTTCGGACACCAATTTGGCAGTCATCCATTGCCTTTTTTTATCGCAGACTTCTTTACTTTTCCAATGTTGTCCCTGAAATTCAAGGCTTCATGTGGGTTAAGCACCAAAGTGTATATTTCTATATTCATCTGATATATGCATTACTGTTTCTTTGTTTTCTAAACTCCACACGCATGCACAGCAAAGGGAAAGTCATTTCTTGTTCACCTATTCTCTATCTGAAACAATGAATTCTAAGTAGACGCAACCTCCCTTTAAGCAGCTAAGCGCTTTCCCTTCAATGATCAAAAAATAAAGTTTTACTTTTTTTCTATACACTAACTGTAGTTACTCAGAAAAAATTGTATTCTTCAGCTGCCATCCAGTTTAATTTCTGCTTCTATGACGATTCGCCTAAAGGACCCCTAAAACACTTCCACTCATTTCTGACATTTCATGTTCACGTGCGAATCGTGTTCAGAATTCCGCCACAGTCAACAATGGCAAACTGCTGCACGACGAGCTGTGGGCGTTTCAGAAAATTCACTAAATAATCCCTCCTCCTCTCTGCCCCTTTCGGCACTTTTAGTTCTCTCAGATGTTAGCTATGACGTCAGCATGTCATCGGGCAGTGATCAGTTTGTCCGCTCACAGGCACTATCAGTGTCAAATAAAACTAAAAGCACGGCAAGCGTTCGCAATGGTAAGGAGATTGCCGTCCACTTATCACCATGCACAGACACGCATATATGCACAGAGCTGCCAAACAAGATGCGTGTGCCTTTCGACGGCGATAACTGGTTGGTGCGCACAAAGCAGTCGCGAAACTTGCCGCTGTTCGGGTTTCATTTGACGCTCGTTGCACGTGCGCCTGCCGCTCTTGCTCCTCGCACTTAACACTCAGTCAGGAGGAGAGACGAGCCGACGAACGCAGAAAAGGGCGAAACAAGCTAGAGTCAACTAGGTATGATCAAAAGGCGCGTGCTATGTCTTCATTGAAGACTCATGCTCAATCTCTGGGTTGTTTAAAGGCCCCTTAACAAAATTTGTTGCCATGTTGCTTACACTGTCAGAGACATACTTGCTGATGAGTCGCCCATCTTTTTTTGCTCAAATTTCACTCAACGTCCTTGCCATACAATTAAGGGAACGCCTCTTCCTCCCATCTGCTCCCTTAGATGTTCTGTATTCTTTCATCGAAACTAATTTTCAAACCAGTGAAGTCACTACCGACTCCACCATTATTATGCGTCTGCACGTCAGCATTGAAGCGTGGATGCTATCGGTATCACATGGTGCTATTTGGAGGTGTATGTGAATAAACGTAGGGTAATAAAAAGATTTGTATAAAGGATAAAGCAGCGTATTGTTTACTTTGGCGTACGGTATTTTCAAAACGTCGATACGCAAACGTGACTGATTACCTCCTGCTGCAATGAGGTTATAATATTGATTACCTATTACTCTTTCTCGAGCAAGTTAAGAAGGCATGTTACCTGATTTCAGATTTCTTGTATGAGCGGTGCATCACGATGTGGTCTCTCTTCGTATGCCTGCAATGTGCTAATGATTCACTACCTCCAGAATAGTGATCCACCAGTAATACCAGTCCTCCAGCAGGTAAGCTCAGCGCTATTTCAGTTTCTGTAGCTGCGCAATGGGGTTTTATTGTTCTGTGAAGGCAGAAAATAGTTGTGAAAGTAGCAGAAACTGAGGTGAATGAGTAATTTGTTGTCGTGAAGCCAGAAAAAGCGGAGGCAGAGCATTATAGGGTTCTAACCAAAACGCAAAGATAAACGACAAAGCAGAGAGTGAAAATGGTTAAAAACTACTTTCACGTAAGAAAATCGCAATCGATAAACTTTCGCCCACATTCATTTATATTGTCATTGCTATTTCTGCATTTGAAGTCGATGAGCACATAGTTTTTTCTTTATTCTGCTTGGTGTTTGCCTATATTACGTTTGTATTTTTCTCTAAATGTTGCTTTTGCATTGAATGGTTAGCTTTTCTTACACATATGTTCTTGTGCCTTACTGTTGGCTTAGTGCTGTGGACAAAATCTACAGGGTAGTGTATTTCTAGGTGTTATATGCCTGTGACAGTCACTGAGCCCCATTTCATGTCTGTTGGACATGATGAAGATAGATTCTCGATGTGTATTGGGGTTGTTTTGGACAATAAGCCGACATTCAAATGCAGCGGATAAATTTGATCTTAATTACGGCTTGATGATTCAGAAGACCTAAAAAAAAGAGTGATCATAATCCTCGAGGTTTCGCTTTTTCGGTAATACATTATTTGTGTCTCGTTTTCAAATACAACTTTTGGATTTTGGTAACACGGGTATTGAATTGTTGATGGCAACTGCTAATATTTTTGAAATCAAACGAATCAAAACATCCAGGTCACACGTTTAGATTCTCCGATGCCCATGGCGGCGTGCTATTCGCCACATAGTGCAATTGTGTCCCCACTAAGCGCAATCAACGTGATATTTTTCAACTGTGATTAGTTTCCTCCCGGAAGTTGTGCAAAGGTCTGATCACGTTCAAGAAATGCCATTCGAATAAAGCCCGATCCAGTTCTGAATTGACTGCATGACATCAATATTACAGACGTGCAAGCTTTATATTATTTTTTCTACTGTAACGAAGATATTTGGTGGTCCGGTTGTTGATGCTACAAATTGTCTATCTTGAATTCACCGCTTGCTCTGTTTTGTTCTTTATTTCGTGTTTTGCAACCAAGATATGCAGTGCTGGGTTGTGTGATGTTCTAGGGCGACAATCTTGTGCATTGCAGTTGGGTCAACAGGAGCCAAAACTCGTCGACGGGTGCAACGTCTATTTTTTTAACAACATTGATGAATTGGTGAGTGTCCTGACATCTCGGAGTTGACCAAACCAGTCGTGGATCTTCACATGAAGCAGTTGCTTCCTCCGTTATTCTGCGGTCAGTGTGCCACTATAAAGACGGGTACTTTCGGAGCATGTTCTTAAAGGAGTACTCGAGTCATTTTGAGGCACAGCGCGAAAGGAAATCTTTCGTTTTTATGATTTGCACTATCAGCGTTCTCCACACACCGGAGGCGGAAAACAAATAGAAAATATTGCACTCACATTTTAAAGTTCGTCGCACAGCATCGCGAAGCCAGCCCCATCGCAATGGACGTTATCACAAGTCGACAGAGTTCATTGGGTTTGTCCCTCCTATCCAGAGTACAACCGTGGTTATTGTTAGCTTCAATCTCTGAACCTGTAGCGCATGGAGAGAATAAACAGTGAAGACTTCGCATCCAGCCGATGTTAACACCCGAATATGTATCTTCTAGTGTGATCTTGGCCCTCCTACATGATCGCTTCTAGAGTACATATACGTATGAACCACTCGGTTGAAGACCCTTGCCGAATCGAGACCAAGAATGACCATCGTGTCTCCACAGACAGTGAAGAGAGAAAATAAAACCTAAGGATGTTTTGAAGCCCTTCGATTGGTTATTTACCTGAACATTCTGGTTGAATACTGTTGCTTACTATGCAGTAGGAACTTAGCAATTTAGCGTCAAAAACGGGCTAGATGGCCTACTCTATTTTTAGATGACGCAAGCAACCGCAATGCAAACGGTCGTACCAGGTTGATTTCTCGATATTGAGAACAGTTTGTGAAAGAGTATCTCGCTATTAGTTAACTGAATAGTGTGCATATCTGTGACATAAAAAATGAAGGTTTTTATAGTGGTTCAGACAGTCCTAATCTACGATCGTATTTTGGTTTCATTTTATCCTACGAAAAAGTAAAGTGGCGCCAAGTGTACCACGTGCATGCTAATTTAAAGACTTATGCCACAGTTGGTTAATGTTGTTGTACCATGAGCCGCGCGGCTTTACTATGGCATGCATATTAATGCAATACTCAAGCGCTTAATATATGGGGTTCACTCTGAGTGAAGGTCAGCAAGCCAGAGAGAACTAAAAGGTGAAAAATGAATAGAGTGCGATGTTCAACTTCCCGTGCCCGCCCGACCAATTTGGAGTGCTTGCTTGATGGCAGCTTTTGCAATATGGTTTACCTAATGATCCAACTTGCGCGGTACAGCATAGCTGAGTAAAAAATATTCTGAAAGGGACAGCCATCGGTTCCTAATTTTTCCATTATATTCTGTAAATGATGGAGATAATGGCCGAGCAGTCAATTTACCAGTGCAATTTGTTATTAAAAAAGGCGGAACTGTTCTAGGTCGAGGTTGGAATGCAGAATCCCAATAGGGTATCATGGAATCGGTGTGCGGCTAACGAGACTACTTGCTTATTGACACTGCCGCTAAACGAATAAAAAAAAAGCTCTTCAGTATGAACTACCAACAAGCCCAGTAAGCGGAAATATAAGTAGACCCGCAGGCCCCAGGATCAAATCTCGGCTGCAGCAGCTGCATTCCCAATGGAGGCGGAAATATTGTAGGCCCGTGTGCTAAGATTTGGGTGCACGTTAAAGAACCCAAAGGGTCAAAATGTCAGGAATCCTTCACTACAGTGTTTCTCGTAATCACATGGTGCTTTTGGGGCATTAAACCCCACATATCAATCAAATCAATCTGAAATATAAGTATGCACCACTGCATTTGGAAAAAATCTCTCTACTCCCCCCCGATGCACAAAACATGAAGAAGCTTCATATAACTGAAATGTAGGGTGAAGCAAGGTAGGCATAGTCGTAGAGTTTCCTATTACCATCAAGGGGGAACTAAGACTATATGTTCATTGGTGAGTAGATAGCACAGTATAGAAAAACTGTACGTTGCACGTGTTGCAAAAATTGTTTCTTGACCTTAGGAAAATACTACCGAACATTTGTGTAGGCAGGCTGTGGCATAACTGCTATACATTAAACTCAATCAAATATATAACAATATGGTGCCACCAGCTCCACTGTTTAGCAAGTGCTCGTGACGTCAAGCAAGTGCAGCTGTTTGAGTTCATTTTCCCGGTGCAGGAATCAGTCTGGAGTGGCAAAGGACAAAACCATCAGTCAGTCGGGGTGCTGTGGGTTGGCCTCCTACGTTATTATGCAGAGTTTAACATAAAAAAGCATGTTGTGAGTATTAGAGCGAAGACACTTGTGACGAGACTGCAGAAGAGGTGGGAATCGGAGTGCATGGCTATCGAGTGCATGGCTCTCACTCAGTGAGAAAGCAAGGAAGTGTTGAGTCAGCATGTCGTTTCTAGTTTCAAATAGGGGCTCAGTGATTATTGCCACATAAAGCCAGACAGGTGCTCGTAGCTATATCTTGGAGCTACCTACAGCTTGCGAAATAACAGAAGACATGGCATTGCCGCTTCCGCGTCATTTTTAAAATGCAGGAAGTCCCGCGTAACTTTAGCCAGAGTTAAAGATTATGCCGGAACACGTAGAGTCGACGCGACCAATTGCATGTTGCTCGCCATTGCCCGGAGTTAGACAATTTTCAAATTCAAATATTGCATAATAAATCTGTTTAATTAACTAACTTCTGAAGGAACGAAGATTGATAAAGATTTCAATGAGAAAATTGTAGATCGGCCTGCGAAACCCCAAATAGATAGTTCTAAACTTCATATCTGTTAGGAATTAGTGTTTTTCTGCTAATTGCGAATGCTCGATCAATACAAAAATACCACGTGACAAAACCGCATGTGCGCCGGTGAGCACAATGATTCTAGAGCTCCCTAACTTTCCGCGTACGAACGACCATAGCCTTCGCACCAATGTGCTCTCTCGGCAGGGCCGCAACGATGGTGGTGGCTTCGTGATGAACCCGTTTTGCTGTGGGCTACAAGAACAATAACAGCTGTGACTACTTAACGCTGTCATGAACCGGTGCAAGAGGAATGTTTTATGACGCATAGGCCTGCGAACGGAGTCGAGTGGGGCTGACCAGGCGAAGCTGCCTTCACCCCCTTCCCCTCTTTCTCCTTCAAATAATGTGAATGGCGGCGCCAACTCTGTCCGACTCTGTCCCTCGGTTGGATCTTCGGTGGCGTATTTAGGGCGCAAAGTTATGGCTACGCACTGTTTTTCAGAGTAACGGCCACCGGGAACCTGAATTTAGAAAAGTGGGCACCTCCCATATTCACACCTGGAAATACCGCTGCAGGAAACACTCAATTGCTTTATTTTTGCATTCATGACAGAGCTTCTTTTCCTTCGAACTCGACTAGCAGCAAAGGCATGGGCGTGTCCTGCAGAGAAGTTTTGGAAAAAAATGGGCTAAAAAACCACAAACTGTGCTCCGTCGGAATTTCGTGAAGCCAATGACACTGTAGGTGACCCTTGCATTTTGATGGTCAGCTTTTAAGGACGCCAAGATAGTTGTTGCGGGTTCGTATCCCCATAATGATGCTCAAAGCAGTCCTAGACTGGTCACCGGTATCGGTGGTGCATGTTAGATCAGTTTGAGAGCACGAGTGATCGGCATGGCTGGTTGTAGCTGATATGTAATCTTGTCGCCTATTTTTTTGCAGATCCTTTTGACATAGAAAGGGATCTTGGACAACACGTGACGAAGAACAGTAAGTATTCTAGTAAAGTGAAGGTATAGTCCTTTCATAAATGGGATACCTGAAGCGGTACGTTGTAGTGCCCGCGTCGTAGCGAAGATTACCGGCACGTGCGACGTTAGATACAACAAATAAAACTCCGGTTTTGCAACAAAATAAAGCACTGGCTTTCATTCTGTGAGAAATTAAAATTATTTTATGACAGAACCACGCCGGTACTTGAAAGTAATTTTAAAGAGATCCTATACAGCGATGACAGATAAGGAATTCACAAGAACTGTTCAAGTATTCGCTAAAACTTTTCATTGGAAAAGTGCGTGTATATTTGCGACACGTTTCAGCGCCAAAAAAATGAACACCTAGGAATCGACACGCACACACATTGCCTGGCAGAAACGTATAAATAAACCAGGAGTCAATCGAATGAATCCCTAATAATGAGCGCTAACAGGCAATGATTTCAAGAAAATTATAGAGGGTACTATTTAGTGATTGTAGCGTAACTGTGCAGAAACTTTGCAGGGGTGGAACAGTTGTGCAATGGCACCGATGTCAGACGTTGTGCGCCTACTCTGAACCACCCGTGATGCTTTAAATTTATTTATGAGCGCCAAACAGCGCCGCCGCCACCAAGCCCAGGGCCGGAAAACGTAGCTGCAATATCGTGTTTGTGGTTTCTTCGAAACGATTATAGTTTTGGTTCTGTCGAGAGTGTGATTTTCCGAACAATGCTTCTGAGGGCATCGTCATGACCACTCAAGCGCACGCAATCTAGGCAGGTATTAGCGCTAATGACTCGTAAACCCGTCTACTCGCTACGCTCTCAACGCGAAGAGACAGTGTGATAACATCATTGCACAATATTGCATCGAAGATCTAAGCGATATCGTACCCTGATGAGTTAACTGCCAGCCGTCGTATATACAATTTTGTGGCTGTCGCATTTATTGCTTCTCCCTTGCCGTGAAACTGACTTTTTTTGTAACTTGGTGGCAGCGTTTTGCTTTGCTTCACAGTTGCTTAGCTTAACAGTTGGTATCGCTTAGTATGGCTTGAGTCAGATAGGAATGAATGAGCTTCGCTGTGCCTTGAGCTTAGTTCGAGCTACACTTGCTTTTTTGATTGTTTGTTGTAGTTTGCGATTTTGTGAACTCAGATCCGTTTCATTATTCGCTGAGAAAGCCCTTCAAATCCTTCAAAATATCTATTTTCATTCATTTAGTTATTTTGCTGCAAATGTAATAAAAGTAGAAATAAGAAAAAAGAATGGCTAGACATTACTTCAATATACAAAGTGATTTACCTAATAAGCTAAGCAAAATCAAAACAGAATAAATGCCTTGAGTATGCTACAACATTACTGCGAGTCTCAGGACAAAGAGAATTGGTGTGGTTAAGGATAAGTGGCCTGAACGTTTATATGTATTATTTCAAGTGCGGCAACACGTTCAGTTTAACGTCATGCGGCACTCTCCTCTAAGAGCCAATTCTGTTTTTTTACACAAAGACTTTGTCTATAAATACAATGCACTATGTCTGTTACGGGTTATAGAAAAACTTTGGTTTTCTGATCCAGAATGAAGTCCTGACTTCAGCGGCATGTCAATGCACATGCTTTACGAGCTGTGCACGATGACTTTCTGTTTATGATTGGCATTCGTTTTCATCAATATTAGACTATTTATCATGCACCTTGTTGGCAGAGACGAGTTATTCATCAGCTCCCTGAAAAAAGGGATGATGCGTTGCGAGAAACCAATTCCACAACCGGCTGGCCAGTATGTGACGCTAGTTGTGAGTATTTCAGAATTTTATAGTGCTCGAAAGTTTTACCATGGCCTTATTGACGAAAAAGTGTGGCTCCAGACACGAGTGTTTTTACGATATCAGTGACTACAGTAGGAAGACGCTGCTATGATGATTAGGTTAATTTGGTTTTTTATGGCGCAATAAGCAGCTAAGGCTATGCTGCGCCAGACACGAGACTTTCAGGAATGGACCCTAAAAAGACGAGATTTTAAAGCTTATTTAACAGGTTATATTCTTTCAGAAAGTTTAGCAAGTCAGGCAGAGGTATTAGAGGGTCATCTCCTAGGAACAAAGCAGGGTGTAAAGGTACGTGTTGTTTGTATAGCTTGCTGAAATGTTTTTGTCTCTGTGTTTCAATGGTAGGACATGTAATTAGGATGTGAATAAGTGTTAACGCTTCTTGGCATTCTTCACACGTTGGTTGTTCTTCCTTTGCGAGCAAGAAGTTGTGTGTCAAGTGTGTGTGTCCAATGCGAAGTCGGCATATTACAACTTCAATAAACCGTTGCTGGTGACGGCAGGTCTTCCATTCCCCGAGTGTGGGTTTCACCAGGTGGAGCTTATTGTTCATGCAGGGGTCCCATTGCTTTTGCCATTTTGCTAGTAGGGCTAGGCTAATTGTTCTCTGGATATCTTTAAGGGGAATTTTTACTTTTGGTACTGTTTTATGGGTTGCCTGGGAAGCATATTTATCTGCTTTTTCGTTTCCAAGTATCCCAACATGACTTGGGACCCAGCAGAAACGAATGCAGGTTTCCTGGCTGTTTAAGTGTACCATGTTTAGAATGTCGCCTACTATAGGCTCACATTCGGATTTTATATGTAGTGCTTTTAGTGTGCTTAGTGAGTCGGTGTATGATTGCTTTCTTGTAATTTTCAGCGATGATTTTCCGAACTGCTTCACACAAGGCATAAGCTTCAGCTGAATAAATAGAAAAAGTACGAGGTACTTTCACAGAAATTGTGCTTTTCGTCGTCACAATCCGAATACCCACATGGTCCTCCGTTTTTGAGCCATCTGTGTGAAATTCTTCGTGATTCTATATTCGTGCTGAAGTGTATAAAATTCTTGGATTATGTGTTCTGGTGGGGTGCTTTTTTGTTGAAACGGCTTAGTGAAAATTCGCATAGCTGTGACAGGTCAAACCATGGCGGCAGTCTTGGTGGTTTAATAGCGACATCTAGTGATCTATCAGGGATGGTATAAAAGCGGCAGTATTCCTCGAAACGTAGGACAAGTGGTTTGATTAGGTTCGGTTTGTTGAGGTAGTGTGAGCGCGAGTCACATTTTGCGGCAATTTCATAGCAGATGTGTTCAGATGACGACCTTATTCTTAAAACATATGACAAGGTTAGTAATGCTCTTCGATCACATAGGGGGGGGGGGCTCATTGCATTCTAAGTATAGACTTTGCACAGGTGATGTTCTGTAAGCACCACTTGACAGACGGAGACCGAGGTTGTGTATAGGGTGATGATATATGGTGTTTTTTTTGGCGCAAGGGCCATTTGATGGCCAAAGAGCGCCAGTTCATGAGACAGGAATGTGGACAATGGTTGTGATTAGCGGCTGTATAAGGGCCATAAAATTCCTCGCAGTAAAGCGGGTAAAAACATACAAGTAATAAAATCATGACTATGCCGTGAAAGGTGTGCATGGTGTGAATAGGTGAAAAAAGTTGGTGATAATGAAAAACGATGGTGGACATGTATGGCATTAGCACAAGTACCTCACACGTTAGTACCCTTGCGTGCAAGGGCCGTGAGGTAAGTGCTTTCCTGTGTAGCCACCGCAGCAAAAACCTCTCTAGAGAGGTCGTGCTACGGTATGCCCGGGTATATGATAAGAAAATTATGAATTTCCTTTAAAAACGCTAATAATGATTTGTGACTAAAAAGCGGTTCCCTACCGACGAACATTGCAGGGTGTAAAGGTATATGTTGTCGGTAGGATAGTGGGAAGTGTTGTCTTCTTAGAGTGTCTAAATGTTTACATTGAATTGAAACGTGAAGAACAGTTAATGCCTCACCACATTTATCACACAATGGTGGATCACCAACGGACAAAAGATGTGTGTGTGTCGTGTATATGTGTCCTATCCTGAGTCTTGTTAGTGTTACCTCTGTTAGACGTCATTTTGATACTGGTGACCAGTGGCCAAGGTGTGGCTTGATAACGTGTAGTTTGTTTTGTCTGTGTGTATTCCACTTGCTCTGCCAGTAGTCCCTGAGGTTTCGTTTGAGAGAGTGCTTCAGATCAAGGACCGGGATTGATTTGGGTGTAGGGGCAGTGTTTTTGTGGATGGATGCAGCGAGCTGATCCGCCCTCACGTTGCCTTGGATCTCACGGTGCCCTGGCACCCAGCACACCACAACAGGTTGGTTGAGTGTGTAGAGTGTGCAAAATATGGAGCAAAGTGAGACAAGGACAGGTTTTTTTTGTTTTTTAAGACTGTGCAGAGCCGTTACCACACTGAGGGAGTCTGTATAAATTACTGCTTTTTGTATTTGTAATTGTTTAATGTGTTTAGCTGCCACAAGTATCACGTAAGCTTCCGCTGTGAAGATACTTGTGCCTGGATGTAGAGGGCCAGCATCCGAAAAGGAAGGACCAACAGCAGCGTAGGACACAGAGGAGTTAGACTTAGAGGCATCTGTAAAAAACTCAGGACGTGTGTATTTGTGTTGAAGTTCCAGGAAATATGTTCGGATATGGGCAATGGGCGCATGTTTTGTAACCTCTAGAAAAGGCACATCGCAGTCTATAGTCTGCCACTGCCACGGTGGCGGATATGCTACAGGAGCCATTAAACTGTGTTGAGTGACACTCCAGTGTCCTCAGCTAGACCCTTCAGGCGAACTGAGAAGGGCTGCCTCATTGAAAGCCTGTTTTGAAAAAGAATGGAGCTCGACAAGTCATTATTAGTAGAGTATGAGGGGTGCCTCTTGTCTGCTTTCACCTTAAGGAAGTATACAAAGGACATGTAGGTTCTTTGCAGATGAAGCGACCACTCATTTGACTCAACATAAAGGCTTTCTACGGGGCTGGTGCGAAAGGCACCCGTAGAAAGGCGGATGCCCAAATGGTGCATGGGGTCCAGCATCTTCAAGGCACTTTGAGTAGCAGACTGATAGACAACGGCCCCATAATCTAAGCGGGTGCGAATGAGGCTTTTATAGAGGTTCATGAGGCATTGCCTATCACTTCCCCACGTAGTACGTGACAAAACGTTTATAACATTCATGGCTTTTAAACATTTTGTTTTTAAATACTTGATGTACGGTACGAAGGTTAACTTGTTGTCCAAGATTAAGCCTAAGAATTTATACTCGGCTTTTACAGACAGACGTTGCCCGTTCAGTCGAATGTCAGGTTCCGAGTGCATGCCTCTCTTTCGAGAGAACAAGACACACGTGCTTTTTTGTGGGTTAAGTCGAAATTCGTTTTCATCTGCCCATTTGGAGACCTTATTTAAACTCAGCTGAACCTGCCGCTCACACATGGCCAAGTTGCATGACTTGAAGCCAAGCTGAACGTCGTCGACATTTGTACAATAGAACATATTATGGGGAATGGACAAGTGCAAAAAATTCATTTTGATAATAAAAAGTGTGCAACTAAGCACGCCACCTTGTGGCACGCCTGTTTCCTGGACAAATGTTTGAGAGAGCACACTGCCCAGACGGACACGGAATGTCCGGTTTGACAGGTAACTTTCGATTATATGAAACATTCTTCCGTGCACACCAAGGTGAGACAGGTCTCTTAGGATTCCAAAACGCCATGTTGTATCATACGCCTTTTCGATATCGAGAAACACAGAGAGAAAATATTGTTTATGGACAAAGGCGTCTCTGATCTGTGCCTCGATACGAACAAGGTGGTCTGTGGTGGATCTACTTTCTCGAAACCCGCACTGAAATGGGTCGAGCAAATTGTTTGTTTCAAGAATATGTACAAGTTGGCAGTTTATCATTTTTTCGAATACTTTGCACAAGCAGCTTGTAAGTGCAATAGGCCTATAACTTGAAGCTAAAGAAGGGTCCTTGCCCTCTTTCAAAATGGGAATAATAATAGCCTCTTTCCAGGAGGTAGGGATAGTGCCAGAAAACCAGATAGCATTGTACAAACAAAGTAGGGTTTTTCGTGTTTCGGCTGGTAGGTTTTTTAGCATTTCATACACCACACGGTCAGAACCTGGGGCAGAAGTGCTGCAGGAGTTTAGAGATGTTCGGAGCTCCGCTAGACTGAAAGCTTGGTTATATGTCTCGTATCTAGTGGATTTGTGTTCGAGTTTCTGCTTTTCTATTCTTGTTCTGTATTTTTGGAAAGTGACAGTATAGTGGGACGAGCTCGATATCCGTTCAAAATGTGCCCCGAGGAAGTTTGCCTGATCTTCCAAGGTATCACCTTACGTGTTTACGAGTGGAAGTGTGTGTACTTGTTTCCCTGCTATCCTACCGACCATGTTCCAGACTTTAGCCTCCTGTGTGTATGAATTGACCCCTGATAAAAACTTCTGCCAGCTTTCTCTTCTGGCCTGCCGGCGCGTTCTGCTGCCACGAGATTTTATTTTCTTAAAGCTCTCAAGGTTTTCCGCTGTCGGCGAGTTGCGCAGCAACCTCCATGCCCTGTTTTGTTCCTTTCGCGCATTCTGACACTCAGTGTTCCACCACGGGACGTGTCGTTTGCCGGGCAGTCCAGATGTTTGTGGAATGCACTTGGCTGCTGCGTCAGTAAGAAAAGCCGTGAAGTACTGCACAGCTTCATCTATGCCTAATCTGCATATGTCGGTCCAACTTAGGTGTGTAATCTTTTGAAATTGTTCCCAATCGGCTTTGTTCACCAGCCATTTGGGAACATGTGGAGGATATTCATATGTTATTGGTGTACTCAAAACTAAAGGAAAATGGTCACTTCCGTATGGATTATTTATGACTTTCCACTGAAGTATTGGTACAAGTGAAGGAGATGCGATACTGAGATCTATGGAGGAGTAAGTATTGTTTGCAAGGTTATAATATGTTGCCTCTTTTCTATTCAACAGACAAGCACCTGATGAAAAGAGGAACTGTTCAATGAGACGACCTCGTGCATCACATCGACAGTCACCCCATAAACCGCTGTGCGCATTCAGGTCCCCTAGAACCAAATAGGGTTCTGGTAACTCATCTATTAAAGACTGGAAATCATGCTTTTCCAGGCGGTGTTGCGGCGGTATGTATAGAGAGCAGATAGTGACGAGCTTATTCAATAGAACTGCTCGAACAGCCACTGCCTCTAGGGGTGTTAGTAGTGCTAGATGACTGCATGCTACTCCTCGATTAACTATAATGGCTACACCACCAGATGACGCCACAGCATCATCTCTGTCCTTTCGGAAAACAACATATTGACGCAAGAAACTTGTATTCTTGGATTTTAAGTGTGTTTTCTGTACACACAGCACTTTTATAGAATGTTTGTGTAGAAGTTCTTGGACATCGTCGAGGTTTCGAAGTAGTCCTCTGACGTTCCATTGTATAATTTGTGTCTCCATTATGGGAGTAAAGAAGTGCTGTGTGTACGAAATGAGTGTGGCTGGTGTCGAAAGAGAGAAGTGACTTATCTTACAGAGCCTTTAGAAGGCCCTGTAATTACCGTTTTGTCTTTTTTAGAGCGGTCGAGGGAACCCCGCCGCTCCTTTGGCGCAGTCTGCGCCGGTGCAGTTGAAGTATCCATCGCCTCAGGAGAGGCGACAGATAATGTTTTCGTTGTAGGCTTCGTCGTGACAGACGGAGCCTTAAACCCCACCGGGCTGGAGGTCGAGGGGACCTCTTTAGTTTGTGTGGCGCCCTGGCTGCTGCCAAGGTTCACAGGAGCCTTCGGTGGGGCTGTATTCAAGGAGGGTGGGGCAGCCGAGGCTGCTCCCCCCATGGGGACTTATGGCGTTTGCCTCGGCACGCTGGGCGTGGTTCAAGGCATTGCCGAAAACCGAAGTTGTGCTGACCCCTCTCGCACCATTTCGGCATACGATGTGTTCCCAGCGAAATGCGGGTAAACGCGCTGCCGCGCTTCACGGAAGCTTATGTTCAATTTAAACTTTGTACTGATAATTTCTTTTTCCATTTTCCAGGCCACGCATGACCTGGAATATGCAGGATGGTCACCCTCACAGTTTGCGCAGTGCACTTGTAGCTGGCAGTCATCGTCAGCGGTATGACCTTTGGTGCCACATTTCGCGCAGGTAATCTGTCCTCGGCAGCTCTGGGAGCCGTGCCCGAACCTCTGACACTTAAAGCAGCGCCTCGGGTTGGGTATGTATGGTCTAACTGGCAGTTTAAGACATCCTGTTGCTATTTCAGTTGGGAGGGTGCTAGATGCGAAAGTTAGTATGATGTGCTTCGTTCGGATTTCCTTATTTTCTCTTTTTATTTTGATACGCTGCACCTGAATGACGTTTTCCTCTTTCCAGCCTGTTAGAAGTTCATCATCAGAGAGGTCCATCAGGTCTCCATCTGATAAACACCCTTCACAGTATTCAAGGTTCGATGCGGTGTGATTGTGATAGGCTGATCTCCAAATGCTGTGAGTTTATGTAGTCTCTGGTACTGTGCGTTGTCTTTTAATTCAAGTAACAGGTCACCACTGCCAGTCTTTGTGGCCTTGTAGCCTGCGCCCAGCGTTTCTATGAGACATTTGGACACAAGGAAAGGTGAGATACTTCTAGCTTTCTTTTCTGTACTTTCACAGTGAATTATGTGGTATTTGGGGAAGTTATCTTTTTTGTTTGGAACTAACTCAAAAATTGCATCGGTGCGCCACCTTTTGGAGGGGCGATTAGTTGTAAGAGGGCTAGGGGTTCCCATAAATTTGATAGCTTATTCGGCGGCCATGCCAGCCACCCACCACCGAGCCCAACAAGGGGACGCTGCGAGACGCGAAGGAGGCGCAGGCGCCAGCTGTACATGGCCGCTATAACCTAATATATCTACCCAAGGTTGGATATTTACACTAGGTTAACCCTTGCCGCCAGGAAAAATTGGAAGTAAAATGAAGTGAGGAGAAGACAGGAAAGATGTAAAGTGAGAACAAAAGACGAAGATGTAGGGGGAAAGAGATAGGAAAAGGCGACTGCCGATTTCCCCTGGGTGGGTCAGCCCAGGGGTGCCGTCTACGTGAAGCCGGGGCCAAAGGGGTGTGTTGCCTCTGCCGGGGGGCCTTCAAGGTCCAATCACCCAGCGTCGGCTCAACCCCCAGGATCCCCTTTTCCCCGAACACGGCAAAGCCACGCACGGCTAGGCGTGGGAGGGAGTCGAAACTCCCCCGTTTGCTCGGGTCCGTGGTTTCGCTACACACCAAACGCCTTCTTGCGCAGGCGCCCCTGCGGGGGCTGCTATGATAAGCTATTATGAAATCTAACTCAATTTGTCAGGATTGATGTTTTCATTTCTCGGTATTATATCTTTTGAAAACCACACTTTTTTTCTAGGTAATTGAAACAACTTAGTGCAGAAGTTTTGAATGATTATTGTGGTATTGCATATCTGCACTTCTGTATAGGTTTTTGTAAAACAACGTTGTTCAGCTTTTTTTAATTTGGGCGCACCATGTGGTGCCGTTCAACATTTTCGAAGCATCTGGTACAGAATTATTGTATTAGGGGCTGAGTACACTGGACAGATGATGTGATTAGATCCATGTCTAAATGAAGAGACTGTGAAAGAAAGCGGGATATTGAAGCACGCTTTTTGTCATATGAGTTTAATTTATATTTTTAAATTGCATGTATGCAGATCCCGAAATCCTGTATGTCACATAGCCTTGCATGATGAATATATCTGGGGTTTAACGTCCCAAAACCACTATATGATTATGAGAGACGCCGTAGTGGAGGGCTCCAGAAATTTAGACCACCTGGGGTTC
This sequence comes from Rhipicephalus annulatus, assembly GCA_013436015.1. Lineage (NCBI taxonomy): Eukaryota > Metazoa > Arthropoda > Arachnida > Ixodida > Ixodidae > Rhipicephalus > Rhipicephalus annulatus. The sequence goes on along the minus strand of WOVY01010226.1, from coordinate 46,345 downwards.
TTTAACGTGCACCCAAATCTGAGCACACGGGCCTACAACATTTCCGCCTCCATCGGAAATGCAGCCGCCGCAGCCGGGATTCGAACCCGCGCCCTGCGGGTCAGCAGCCGAGTACCTTAGCCACTAGACCACCGCAGCGGGGCTAAACTCGACGCTTTGTATCGATGTCAAATTTTTCCTCTTGTCCTTAATGGTAGCAGTGTTCACGCGGGCCATTTCACGACAGCGGGCGACGCGAGTGGCGAACACTTCAGGAGAGTTGAAGATGGAACGGAAAATATGGACAAAACAATCGTGTCCAGATTAAAAGTCGGTAGATGGCCAAACATGATAAAAAAGGGGCTGTAATTCGTCTACGCTGTATGGCACTATTTATGCGAACCACGAAAGGAAGTATAGTTTCCCCGTTGTTGTGATCCGGTTGAACGTACATAGAGATCATGTCGGACAAAGTTCGGTGACAACGCTTAGTCAGTCCATTAGTTTCTAGGTTAAGCGCTGATGTGGTCTTGTAGATGGTGTTAGAGGCCTGGTGGACTTCAGCAAGGACATGTGGAAGAAATGTCTTGCCTCGGTAACTAAGAAGCACACGCGGTGAACCATGTCGTAAAATAACGGGGTGAAGGAAAAAATTGGCGCCACCAGAGGTAGCAGCATACGGAATAGCTGCCGTCTCCGCGTAGTGAGTAAGGTGGTCCACGTCAGTAACGAGAAAACGGTGACCGGGTGGCGTAAGCGGGAGAGGTCCATATAAGTTTATGCCCACAAATTCAAAAGGAGTGGATGGGCGCGGCAGTGGTTGCAATGGTCCCGTGGGAAGAGACGTGGTACATTTTCGGGGCTGGCATGATGCGCAGTAAACAGCGTACTTTGCGACAGACGTTGAGAGGCCAGGCAAAAAGGAGCGAGTCTTGAGGCGGTTGTAAGTCTGTGGAACCCTAAGTTGCCAGCTGTCGCGTCGTCATGAACCGCTTATAAAAGTTCCTGACGAAATGAGCGAGGAATGATGAGAACCCATTGGTTACCGAGAGGATGGTAAATTTGCCGACATAATGTTCCATCTTGAAGCTTGAAAGGGCAAGTTGTCGTTTAGGCAGCTGTTTGGAGAACGCGAAAGCCAGTGAGCCGATCGATGTTTGTGCGGCAGTAGGTCTCGGCGTGTTGGAGCGAGGCGATATCTGTGGACAAAAGAAGGCTCGCTGAGGTAACGAACTCTTTCGCACCAGCAGCTGCCTGCTTGGTCACATTGGTGGGCGGTGACGAACTGATGGAAGGGGATACTTCGGCGTTTCGCGGGTGCGGGCAATGCGACAAAGCGTCGGCATCTTGGTGCTGTCAACCTGACCTATATGTGGCGCTGTAGCCATACTCTTGCAATCGTAGTACCAAACGGCCAAGGCATCCAGACTCTTTTTTGAGAGACGATAACCAACACTGAGCATGATGGTCAGTCGCTATTGTGAAATGCTGGCCATATAAACAAGGGCAAAACTTTTTTACAGACAACACGATGGTGAGACATTCTTGCTCAGTGATTCTTGCTCAGTAAGCCAGGACTTGTTCCTCGAAAGCGTGGCTCTGTTGAAGGACAGCACCAATGCCAAATTCACTTGCGTCAGTGTGTAGCACAGTAGGTGCTGCAGGGTCGAAATGGCGAAGCACTGGCCCTGATGTGAGGCATCGCTTGAGGGTGTGAAAAGCGGCTTCGCAGTCATCCCACCAGACAAAGGGTGGGCTCGTGGTCAGAAGTTTTTACAGAGGAGCCACAATAGTAGCGAAATCACGTACACAGTGGTAGAAATACGACGCTAAGCCAAGGAAGCTGCGGAAGTCTTTGGGTGTGGTTGTTCTAGAAAAGTGAAGTACCGCGGCAACCTTGTCGGGATCAAGCTCAACGCCATGTTTACTGAAGTCGTTAACTGATACCTTGATGCTGTGACTGGCAAACCGTCATTTCTTAGTGCTGAGCTGGACACCAGCCTTAGCTAAACATGTGAGCACAATGGTTCGCGTTCCAGGTGCTGTGAGAAGCTGAACAAAAAGATGACAATATCGTCCAGGTAGCAAAGGCAGATCTTCTATTTTAATCCCCGCAGTACCATGTCAATCATTCGTTCGAATGTGGCTGGGGTGTTGCATAGGCCAAACGGCATCGCATTGAATTCAAAGAGCCCATCTGGCGTAGCAAACGCAGTCGTCTCTATCAGGCTCGTGCTTTAGAATCTGCCAATAACAAGATCGCAAGTCGAGACTTTAAAAGTACTCGGGGCCTTGTGAAGAATCAAGAGCGTCATCAAGGCAAGACATTGAGTAGACGTCCTCACAAGTAAGTTTGGTGAGTGATCTGTAATCAATGCAAAACCGTACCAAGCCATTCTTTTTTTCACTAGTACGACAGGATAAGATCATGCATTTGTAGAAGGCCTGATGATGTTGCGCGCGAGCATGTCGTTGATTTGCTCTGCTATAAGCTTGCGTTCAGAAGCCGACACGCGGTAAGGGTGGCGACGAATGACATGGGATCCGCCGGTGTCGGTACGATGAGCAGCCACATTTGTTTTGTTTGATCCAGACCTTCGGAACAAACGTCAAAGCAAGTTTGATGCTGCATTAATAATGCCAGCAAGGTATCAGTTGGCTTTGGGTTAAGATGGTTACACAAAGTGGCCTCGAGTGCAGGAAATGATTCTTACGCTTAAGAAAATAAATCTTACAAAGTGCAGGAAATAAATCTTACAAAGTGGCCTCGAGTGCAGGAAATAAATCTTAGTTTGAGAAAGATGAACCAGTGACAACACAAACCACGGCTTCTTCGGAAATGCTGGACAGTGGTCCCCTCTGGCAGAAGTAGTTTTTCTGACCTCTTTTTGCAGGTGGGGTTGCCTGCATAACCACGTGAGAACCGCAGTGAACAAGATACGCTGGTGATCCCTCAAAAAATGCAGCGCTGGTAAGAAACGACCACAGCGTCACTATCTAGAATGTCCGATGACTTGATCTTAAGGACACGTTCTTGTCCGGGAGGCAGAAGAAAATCGGAAGCTGTGCCAAGGATGGGCGATGAAAGGTGGGCAGCAGAAGAAAGCTCAGTGTCCGTAATACGACTTTCTACAACCACACCAGTTTTGGTTGAGGAAAGAAGGGCTAATTCCGGATACCGCGACAGGTAGTCGACACCGACAAGGTAGTGGCAGTTGTTGACAAAACACAAGTGTACCCAACTCGTTCCCACGCGAAACTTGGCGTTACGGTTGAAATCAACCGCTCGCCGTTCTGGGGGACGAACCGTGCACAAGTAACACATAATTTTTCTTGCCATGCGTGTTGTTCGCCGAGGCCTGGCCACCAGACTAGTTCTTTCGCCAAAGCTCTTGTCTTTGAGATGCCCTGATGCCAATCAAGGAGCTTGTTTACTACTTCTTTTTTTAGTCATTGAGGTATTAGCAATCAAGTCCCCTTTAGCAACATGCCAATGCATTCGGCAATTACAGCACGTTCCTGCCAATACGGAGCTAGGTAGCAAGAAAGTTTTCGTTTTTCCGGCCAGCCTTGGCGACACAACTTCAGCAAGGCCTGACAAACAACGTCCGTCTTTTGAGCATCACATACCCTGTTAACAAAATTGTCGCCCGTTTGAATACCTCAAATACAAGATTGAACAAATTAAGAGACTTTCGAGACGGTTGGTTCACCGGCAAGTTTATCGGCTTTCATAGGTGCTGATGAAAGAGCGTCCTCCGTAATCAAGCTTCTGTCGGGAACGTACACAATTCCAAATTGATACCGCATCAACCGCATTCTGAAGTGCTGCACTATAGGCGTGAAGAAATCAATAGGCATTTTACCGAACAAAGAGAGAAGAGGTTGGGGTCTGTTTCGAACGTCAAATCGATACCTTGTATATATTCGTCAAATCTTTCGGCAGACCATGTTAATGCTAGTGCCTCCTTTTCGACTTGCGCATTTCGCTGCTCGGTTTTGGCCAATGACCTTGAAGCGAACGCTATCGGACGGCGCTCACCATTACGTTGTTTTTTAAAAAGGATGGCCCCGAGAAAAAACGAAGAGGCATCCACCGAAAGAATTGTGGAAAGTCGTGGATAGTACATGGCCATACACTTTGCCGAGCAGATAAGAGCTTTTATCGAAAGCTGTGTTCTGAGATGGACCCCAAACCCGTTGAGTCTCTTTCTGCAAAAGCGCCCGTGGTGTGGCAGTGGTTTGCGCTAGGTTAGGCAAAAAGCGGCCTAGGTGTTTGACCATGCCGAGAACATTGCGCAATTGTGAAATATTCGAGGACGGATTCAGCTCTTTAATGTCTCTGAGTTTAGCCGGATCAGGCTCTACGCCTTCTTCACTTAGCAAGTGACCCAAAAAGCTCATGCTTCGTGCTCCAAATACACACTTTGCTTTATTAAACGTAACGTTAGATCGGACCAACCTAGCTAAGACAATAAATAGCCTAGAATCATGTTGCTCTTTGCTTTCGCCAAATACGAGATTATCGTGCATCAGGTGAACGACACCAGGAAGGCCTGCGAGGATTTCACACAGTCTCCTTTGAAAGTACTCTGGGGCTGAAGCAACACTAAACGGCAACCGAGTGAAACAGTACCGCCCAAACGGCGTAATGAACGGGGTCCGTATATTTGAGGCTTTGCTGAGTCACACCTGGTGGAATCTAAAATTTGCGTCTAGTTTAGAAAATCATTTCGCGCTGGCAAGTGAGCCTAGTGCTTGGTCTACAGTAGGCAACGTATACGTTTCTCTTAGGACAAACTTATTCCACTGCGTAAGTTCGACACAGATCCTTACGTCTCCGGAGGGCTCTTGCAAGGGAAAAACGTCGGCACACCAATCGGTTGGCTCTTCGCCTGCCCGAATGACGCCGCTTTGTTTCATCTTATCCAGTTCCTGTTTCGCAGGTTTCTGAAGCCGTATAGGAATCCTCCATGGGGCGCTTACTGCAAATGGAAATGCGTCTGGTTTTAGCCTGAGTGTATACTCCCCGGGCATTTAGCCTAAGTATTCATAAAGCTACGAGAACAAAAACTCGTAGTCAGACTTTTTCTCAGCGAAAGAGTCAGCGAACTTAACTGCTAATACTTCCAGAGCTGGTAACCCTAGCAGTACATGGCGCAAAGGACTGACGACATAACATGTTCGGCGAGATGTTTGAAACTTGCCGAGAACATTTAGTCGGGCACCGCTAGTGCCTGTAAGACGTCGTCGGCCTTTTTTAGGCTCGTGGGAGGTCCAGGAAACGATACTAGAATTACGGACACTTATGCTAACAAGTCAACCTTGTGGGAAACAGGCACTGCATAACCAATACCTGAACGTAACGTGCCTTGGCTCAAGGCGCCTCCACTGCGCCTAGAAAAAGTTTCCCAGAGTCACTTTGTACGGACGAAACTCGAACATTTCGCTTGTTGCTTGAAGAAGTCCCTTTGTAGCAGAGATTTCCAAATTGTCCCTTGACGCTGCAGTTAAAGCACTTCTACGCTCTAGCTGGAGAGTCTGTCCAAGGGTGGGTGTGACCGCCGCAGAAGATGCACTGTCTTTTGTAATGAACTGCTGGCGGTCGGGTTTCCTCACTGCGTCACTGTACTGTGTGGTGACCCACTGCTTCGAAGTTGACTTCTTCACGTAGATTGGACTGAGTGCTGTCGCAAATCTCGTTGGAGCTGCGAAGCTCTGCTTGTTGCTGCTGAACTGTCTATTTCAGGCGGGCCTTCGCTAGAACTGTCGCGAGAGATAGCTTCGGGTCTATTTGGAGCGACTCAGAAAGTTTTTCGTCCCGCAGGACAACGACGAACCAGTCTCGGATGAGGCGATGCTTGAATTTTCCGAATTAGCATTTTTCCGCTAAGATGTGTAGAGCCGTCATGAACTGGTCAATAGACTCGCCTGGCATCTGGTGCCGCTTGTGAAAGCAAGCACTCTCGTACGCAACGTTGGTCTCCTTGATGACGTACTCGTCAAACTTCTTTTGGAGCAGCTCAAACGTCTTCGAATCTTCCGCAGAGAAATTGAAGGTAACGAAAATGTCCCTTTCTTGCCACCCCATGGTGTACAGTAGAGTGCGCACTTGCACCTCCTACGAGCGCTCATTCAGGCCCGAGGCTTATCGATAGTCGTGGAAGTGTTGTATCCATGCCGGGCACCCAAAGTAGTGTCAAATTCCAGCGGTGGTGTTTGCTGGAGGCCCGGTGGAGGTGGCGGTGGTGCAGTGGCCATTGCTGCCTCTGTTTGTGCGGACGTCTCGACGGCTCTTTTTTTCCCGATGGCGTTAAAGGTGGGCGGGCCACATAACTTCTGACACCATGTTGTAGCGGCGCTCGCAGCTATCAGTCGGTGATCGGTGAGAGGAAGCGACGGCTGTCCAGGCGATAGCCAAGCGAAAAAAAACCCCGCCGTGTATTTCGCAGCGGTTACAGTAGCAACTGTGACGTAAGTACTACGTGTTTCCTTACATGGGCCAGGCACGGTGAATAGGCGCGTCATGTAGCAGCACGCTTTTAGCACTCGAAAGAACACGTTCCAGCACATTATGTTGAAAAGTTGCAGGTGTTTATATAGGCAGATGTTTGCACTTGCGCAACGACGCCTACTGGAACATTCGTATTATCAACACCAGAAGCTGATATGAAGCGCTGATGCTCGCGAAGATGCTTGCCCTGGACACGGCTACATGAATCTACTTCAGCGCAGGGAAACTAAACACATCTCATGCTAAACCAACGTGACGGCTATATCAAAATAGTACATATGTAATGTTTTTAAAATTGCGTAGGCAGCGTTGAAACCACTATTATCGCTTCACGGAGATTAGCGTTTATTTGAGTTCCGAGACATTGCGTAGCTCTGTGGTAAAATGCTTTATTGGCACCACAATTGCTTGGGTTCGATTCCAGCTGGGACTCGTCAGGTCGACGCTACCCACGTTGGGTATTTAACACTCGTGCGTTCAAATTGCCATGTGTTCGCGTCATTTCTGAGCCTATACCAAGTGTTATCACCTTTGGCACATATCCGCCAATGGGTATCTGCCACTGTCTGGTGGTAAGTGTTTGACGACGTTCATTTTTTTCTTCACATTTTTACATTACAATTACCTGGCATAACATATATTATACTTCACTTGGTGTGATTGTCTGTTTGATTTGTTTGTGTTGTGTCTAACGAAGAAAACGAGCCCTTAATTGAAGTATTTTTTCGTTCATTCTTAGCGAGAGTCTCGTTCTGGCAGACTTGAAGCCCTAAGATGCTGTGGGTTTGATTATTGGTCAGCGGTCATCTCATATATCACGTGCTACGTGACGCAAAACAGGCAAGAAGAGTGCTCCACAGTCGCCGTCATGACAACGTGTGGCACTGACAGACAATCCCACGTTTAATTCACATATATATCTACCCAATAAAGTGAATAGGGAGATAGCCGTCGTGGTGGCTAAGTTGGAGAGCATATGACGCGGTATTCGAAGATCGAAGGTTCGGTCCTTACCCAGGGCAAGTCATGTTTCCGTACACTTTTCTTTCCTCATATTTACGTTATGATTGCTTCTAATAATATCCTCTACACTTTCCTTGGAATTATTGTCACTTAAATCTTATTATTATTGTGTCTAACAAAGAAAACGAGGCATTCATGGTAGGCTTTTTTCCTAGAGAGAAAATGTAATTGCGGCCATAGTTTTTAGGTATGTTCTAGTGTTTTACTTGTTTTTTATGAATAGTAAGTATTTAGAGCCTTCATCCTCTCTTGACGTATGTTAATTGTGTTTTCGACCGACAATAGGGTCCTTGGAATATGATAGGCATAGCCTTAAAAGTCCTTGAAAAATCCAAATTTTTGTCAGGTAAACGAGTATAAACCTTGTTAAATCTGGTGCTGAGAAAAGACTGTAGACAGCAGTGTAAAGCTATGCCGGCAGCTATTTCCGTGGCAAGCCACCGGATCTACACGGTGATGGCGCTATGGATTCTCAGTGAAATCCCTTATTTACAACGAAAGCACAAAGGGGAATTGCTGTCTTGTAAAAAGAAAGCATCAGTTCCGCTTCATTAGGTTCTCAATAACAGGGCAGAAAGAAAAAAAATTGGGGGAATAAACTGCGCCTTGTTTTGCTGAGAAGCTGACAACCCGTTATCGTGGTGCAGCGGCTGCTACGTTTTGGACTGCCGACTTGTTGGTTTGAAACTGGTTGAAGGTTTGACTCCCAACTATTGTAAATTCTTTTCGATGAGGTTAAAAATACACAAGCTAATAGAGGTATCATTGAGGTTTCGTGCAACTTGATTTCATTCTGTTCATTATTAGGGTCTGGCTATGAAGATGCAGCCGCTGTAGCAATGTTTGAATGATTCACTGAATGATACATTGAATGATTCACTATTGCTGCAGGCGTACTTCTTCGTTGCTAAGAACTTCAAAAAAGAGTCACCGCCTTAAGGTCGCCACCGCTTCGTATTATGCCACATGTGTAGAGTGATAGGGCATTACATCAGAAATTGCCCGCACAAGGACATCTTCGTTGTCAAGAAAAACATTTCGGCAGAGCCTAGATACTTTGCAAATCCATGTTATGCGAATAATAAGAAGGAAGGTGATGACAGTGCCCTATTTTAAACGCGAGTGCATTGCTTAGTCGGGCTATGTCAGGCGTCCATCGAGATCTGTTCACCACCTTCACCCATAGCAACAGATGTGGGCGCGCGCTTATACTTGCCCCTAGCAACCGAAGCCCCTACCTCCTTGACTTGAACATGACTTGACACCGCCTCAATGCAAAGCGTTGGAAACTCGTTTGTTGTGTTTGTGCTCTAGCGTTTTTGTAGCATATATGTTCAACCGTGTACGCTATAGCTATTAGAGCTGTAAGCGCATACCACGTTTTTCGCGACAGAAAAATGCCACGTGCTGTGAACAGCATTATTGGCTTCAAGGTGCGATAAAAGAACATTATTCTTTTAACGCTGGGTTCTCACGTGCGAAACGCCATAATGCTACGCATTGCATTCGCGCGTTTTCTCAATTTCCTTCAGGGAGGTGGGAGCATTTTAGGGGCGAAGCTCCTAATAGTGGCACCCGTTCGTCCCTCGTAGTCATAGTATTAGTCGTAGTGTGTAACTAGTCTCACATTTTGACCTCCAAGGTGGTGCTGGTGAGAGAATTTTTCTGTCCGTTGTTCAGCAATTAAAAAAATCCAGCGTGTGCGTGAACTAAAAGCCAAGTTTTTTTGTCTCTCATTCCCCCTTAGGAGCCATAGGCATGTACATTGAGCACTATCTGACAAGAAAAGTTTGTACGTTATACTTGCTGAGCATAACCTCTTTGCTTTTAGAAAGCTTTAGCTCTTTGCTTTTAGAAAGCCATGAATACAGCGAACTTAGTTATGTTGGGTTTTGTAGCGCAAGGACTACTAAGGCTATGCTGCAACAGACTCATGGTGAGAATACCTACAGCGGACAGGGCCATGACAATGACTCTGAAATGTCTGAACGGCGATGACATAAGGGATATGATGAGCGGTAAAGCTTGGCTGTACAAGGGCTTAAAAGGAATGGCGCCGTAAACGCGTGAAGTATATATTTCTTCTAAGATTATGTGTGTGATGCTCGGGCTGGTAAATCTGTATGTTGGGGGCATGAGGTTATGTCAAAACCGTAACGACTTTTACATAGCACTAATGACATACCCGCGTCTTTATACCTATGGGCCGGGAGGCAAGTGCCTTGTAGTAAATTTCAGCTGCAGCAGATGCCTCTCCGAAGATGCTGTGCTACGAGTCACATCTGTCATGTTTTACTATGTCTAGCGTTAGCATAGTTTAGTGTTGTTGGACCTTGTTCAGAAGTCGTGCTTCATTTAAAAAACTTAACACATCAGCTATAGGTATTAGGGTGTCATCGCCCAAGAGTAGCATTGAATGAGAGGGAATATTTAACCTGTAAACATACGAAAATGTTTTTCTCATGGTGTTTCCATATGTGGGCAAGCTATTAAAATGTGCATTACAGTTAGTTGCTCCTGATATTAATCGCATGCTGGCGCTTCTTCGACTGCCAATAGATAGTTATGTGTGATGTGCGTATGACCTATTTGTAGTCGACATATAACTACTTCGATAAACGTGCTTGATGAAGACAGGCCTTCCATTCACTAAGAACAAGTTTAATTAGGTGAAGTTTGTTGTTTTGTTGTGATTTTCATTCCTGCTGCCAGTGAAAAGTGGTGGCCCAGTGAACAGCTTGAATCCCATCTCTGGCGGGTATGTTGGTTTGTGATTCGCGCATATCTTTTGCTCTTGCAGCTGGTTGGTCTGCCCTTTCATTACCTGGAATCCCGACATGAGTCGGGACCCAACAGAGGCGTATGGTGTGGTCATCAGGTGTGGGATAGCATGATTAAAATAGCGCCTATGAATGACTCATACTGAGATTTATAATTGAGACTTTTCAGCGCGCTTAACGAGTCTGTAAATATTACACGTTTTTTATGCTTTGAGCTTATAATGTATAGTACTGCTATGCATAACGCATAGCACTCAGCGGTATAGCTGGATACGAGCTGCGGCAGTCTAGTTATTTGCTCGTGTGTTGCTCCTACCACGCTGCTTCAGACATAAGGAGATGTCTTCGAACCATCAGTGTAAAATTCTTCGTAAGTGTTGTACGTTTCTCGTAATGTAGGGAATTCGTGTAATATATGTTCACGTGGAGTGTTTTGGTTTTTTACATGTGTGAGTGAAAAATCTAAGCATTTGGAGAAGTCACTCCATGGGGCCAAACAGGGTGGCCTTCTGGCAATGGAGAGTGCATCGTTAGGGACATTAAGAGCGTGAAATTTTTCTTCAAATCTTAGTATTAGTGGCTTAGTTGCGTTTGGTTTGCTGCTGTAGTGTTGTCGTAGGTCGCAGTGTGTGACAATACTGCGGCATATATGATCTGGTGAAGAACTAACTCTAAGGACATACGTGAGCATTAGTTTCGACCTCCGATATTCCAAGGATGGTTCGTTACTTTCGGCGTATAAGCTCGAAATAGGTGAGGTTCGATAGGCACCTGTTGCGAGGCGTAACCCTTTGTTATGGACGGGGTCTAGGCGCTTAAGGTACGAGTCTCTTGCAGAACTGTACATTATACTACCGTAGTCTAATTTGCTGCGTACTAAAGAGCGGTAGATATGAGGAGGAGGCACCTACGGTCGGAACCCCAGTGCATTCGGGACAAGACTTTGAGAACATTGAGGGCGTTGTTGGATTTTACCTTGAGATTATAAATGTGTGGAAGAAAATGGAGCTGCTTATCACATACGACCCCAGAAACGTCTGTTCTTGTTTTATTGGCAATACTGTTTCGTTTATTTTAGGAAAGGGGTCTGGTTGTAAGCTTCGTTTCTGGGAGAACGCTACAGCAACCGTCTTTTTCTCAGAAAACCGGAAGCCGTTTTTGTTAGCCAATTGTGTTATCTTGTTTAGTGCTATTTGATTCTGTCGCTCGCAAGTCGCCATATTAGATGACCGGCACGTTATTTTGAGATCATCCACATACAGTGAGTGCATAAGAGTAGATGGTATGACCTGGTTCACAGAGTTCATTTTTACGACAAAGAGGGTTGCGCCTAAGACAAAGCCCTGAGGCACACCGCTTTCTTGAGTAAATGTTTCTGAAAGTGTAGTACCTAAGCGAACCTGAAAAGTTCGGTTCGATAGGAAGTCAGACAAGCAGTCAAGCATCCTTCAGCGAATTCATAGATCTGCCAGTTCTCACAAAATACCGTACTTCCACGTTGTGTCATATGCCTTTTCCAGATCGAAAAATATTGCTTAGCAGTGCTGCTTGTACAAGAATGCTTCTCGTACTGTATGTTCAAGGCGAACGAGGTGATCGGTGGTGGAATATCCTTTCTTGTAATCACAATGGTGGACATATATCAACTTATCGGTTTCCGGGATGTATGTTAGCATAATAATAATAATGCTTTTGTAGGATTTCGCCATACAACTTGTGAGTGCTATGGGCCTGTAGATTGTTGGTAATGTAGGAATTTTTCCGGCTTGAGAAATAGAACTGTAATTTTTTTCACTCTGTTGGGATTTTGCCAGTGACCCAAATAGCGTTAAACAAGTGCAGCAACGCCTTCACCGCTTGCTGGGACAAATGGGCGAGCATTTGGTAATGTATTTTGTCTGGGCCAGGTGCTGTTTTTTTACCTTGCGAAAGCACTGTTAAGTTCCTGCAGGGTTATGGGGGAGTTGTATGATCTGCCGTGATAATCTGTAATAGGAAGCTTTTGCCTTTCTGTTGACTGTTTATGTTTTAGGAAAGCTGCCAAGTAGTTTGCTGAGCTCAAAATAGCGCAAAAGTGCTGCACTCGTCGGTCTGCCTATTCGCCTAAAGTTGTCTGGATGCCAAGGGTTGAGAGAATGGGTGTGGTATATGAACTGGTTGCCATTAAACTTGTGCACCTGCTCTCACATTCTTTTAGATGTGATGGAACTGTTAATGGATGAAATTTACTTCTTCCACGAGGGTTTTTGAGCCTGCGTGCGAATAAATCTTGCCTTTTTTCTCGCCTTTTTAAATGCTAAGAAGTTCTCTCCTGTAGAATATTTACGAAAAATGCCCAACTTTTGTGTTGCAATTTTTTAGCTTTTGTGCACTCTTTTGTCTACCAAGAATTAAGTTTTTTCTTTAAAACGCCGGAGGATAGTATGCAGGCGGCTTTTTCTAGGGCAGCTTTTTCAGTGAACAGTGGCCAGTCTGCGAGATGTAGTTTCCAACGCGCTGCACGGGATATAGTGGTGGGGAGAGTTTGTGTTCATTTTATGACAGCAGGTAAATGGTCACTGCCGTAAACATTATCTATCACGCTCCACTTTAGGTCGCAATAGAGCGAAGGTGAGCAAAGCGCTAGATCTAAGTAGCTAGTGGCTCCTCTGCCTGGGGAGCACTAAGGTGATGCTACCAGTATTCAAAAGACATACGTCATTGTTCAGAATCAAATCTTCGAGGTTTCGTTCTCTGGTGTCAGTTTTACTGTTTCCACGAAGCATTCCGTGCGCGTTAAAATCCCCTGCAATAAGAAACAGTTCAGGCAGTTTGTCCAAAATATGCTTCGTATCTTTAGTTGTAAAATGCGTGTGTGGGGGGATATAAACTGAACATATAGTGATAGTTTTGTGAGCTAAAGTGATGACGGCCACGACCTGAATGTGACTGATGATGATGATGATGATGATGTATGGTGCTTTGTGACGCAAGGGCCAATTGATGTCCAAAGAGCGCCATTTCGATGAGTAGAGATGCGGACAATGACATGATGCGTGGCTGTATAGGGGCCTTAAAATTCCTCGCGATAATGCGGGTAGAAACATAAGTATTAAGATCATGACAGTGGCGTGATATGCATAGTAAAAAGGGTGACAAAGGTTTTGGTAATAAAAGCATGTAAAAATATTTTGCACTAGCACAAGTACCTCATCAGCTCCCTTGTGTCCAAGGGCTGCGAGGCAAGTGCTTTTAAATATAGTCACTGCAGCAGCAACCTCTCTTGAGAGGTCACGCTACGCATTGCCTGGGTATATTACATGATAAAAACCGACATCACTTAAAAAAGCTAGCAATGACTTATGGGTAAAAAGTGGTTCCCTACCGACAAACATGGCGGGGTGTAATGGTATATGTTGTCGGTAGGGTAATGGAAAGTGTTGTCTTCTTAGAGTGTCGAATTGTTTACATTGGATTAAAACGTGAAGAACTGTTAATGCTTCACCACATTTATCACACAATGGTGGATCGCCACCGGACAAAAGATGTGTGTGTGTCGTGTATGTGTGTCCTATCCTGAGTCTTGTTAGTGTTACCTCTGTAAGACGCGATTTTGATACTGGTGGTCAATGGACAAGGTGTGGCTCGATAACGTGTAGCTTGTTTTGTGTGTGTCTATCCCACTTGCTCTGCCGCTAGTCCCTGAGCTTTTGTTTGAGAGACAGCTTAAGATCAAGGGGCGGGATCGATGCGGGTGTAGTGGCACTGTTTTCGTGGACGGATGCAGCAAGCTGATCCGCCATCACGTTGCCTTTAATCTCTCGGTGCCCTGGCACCCAGTACACTACAACATGTTGGTTGAGTGTGTGAAGTGTGCATAAAATGGAGTAAAGTGAGACGAGGACAGGGTTTTTTTGTTTTTTTAAGACTGTGCAGAGCCGTTACCACACTGAGGGAGTCTGTATAAATTACTGCTTTTTGTATTTGCAATTGTTTGATGTGTTTAGCTGCCACAAGTATCGCGTAAGCTTCCGCTGTGAAAATACTTGTGCCTGGATGTAGAGGGCCAGCATTCGAAAAGGAAGGGCCAACAACAGCGTAGGACACAGAGGAGTTGGACTTAGAGGCATCTGTAAAGAACTCAGGACGTGTGTATTTGTGTTGAAGTTCCAGGAAGTATGTTCGAATATGGGCAATAGGCGCATATTTTAGTGACTTCTAGGAAAGACACATCGCATTCTATAGTCTGCCAATGCCACGGTGGCGGGTATGCTACAGGAGCCATTAAACTATGTTCAAGTGACACTCCAGTGTCCTCAGCTAGACCCTTCGGGCGAACTGAGAAGGGCTGCCCCATCGAAGGCCTGTTTTGAAACAGAATGGAGCTCGACAAATCAATAATAGTAGAGTATGAGGGGTGCTTCTTGTCTGCTTTCACCTTAAGAAAATAAACAAAGGACATGTAAGTTCTCTGCAGATGAAGCGACCACTCATTTGACTCAACGTAAAGGCTTTCTACGGGGCTGGTGCGAAAAGCACAGGTAGAAAGGCGGATGCCCAAATGGTGCACGGGGTCCAGCATCTTCAACGCACTTTGAGTCGCAGAGTGATAAACAATGGCCCCATAATTTAAGCGGGTGCGAATGAGGCTTCTATACAGGTTCATGAGACATTGCCTGTAACTACCCCACGTAGTACGTGACAACACTTTTATAACATTCATGGCTTTTAAACATTTTGTTTTTAAATACTTGATGGTGTGCTCAGATTTGGGTGCACGTTAAAGAACCCCAGGTGGTCTGAATTTCCGGAGCCCTCCACTACGGCGTCTCTCATAATCATATGGTGGTTTTTGGAGGTTAAACCCCACATATCAATCAATCAAATACTTGATGTGCGGTACGAAGGTCAACTTGTTGTCCAAGACTAAGCCTAAGAATTTATGCTCCACATTGACAGACAGACGTTGACCGTTCAGTTCAATGTCAGGTTCTGAGTGCACGCCTCTCTTTCGGGAGAACAAGACACAGGTGCTTTTTTCTGGGTTCGGCCGGAATCCGTTTTTTCCTCTGCCCATTTGGACATCTTGTTTAAACCTAACTGAACCTGCCGCTCACACATTGCTAGGTTGCATGACTTAGAGCCAAGCTGGATGTCATCTACATATGTGGAATAAAACATGTTGCGGGGGATGGACAGGTGCAAGGAATTCATTTTGATAATAAAAAGTGTACAACTAAGTACACCACATTGCGGTACTCCCGTTTCTTGCACAAATGTTTGGGATAGAATACTGCCCTCACGGACACGGAATTTCCGATTGGACAAGTAACTCTCGATTAATGGAAAGCAGTCTACCGCGCACACCCAGGTGAGACAAGTCTCTTAATATGCCAAAACGCCATGTTGTGTCGTAGGCCTTCTCGATATTGAGAAACGCAGAGAGGAAGTATTGTTTGTGGGCGAAAGCGTCTCGGATCTGTGCCTCGATACGCACCACATGGTCGGTGGTGGATCTACCCTCTTGAAACTCACATTGGTATGGGTCGAGCAATTTGTTTGTTTCTAAGTAGTGGAGTAAGCGGCAATAATCATTTTTTCAAATAGCTTGCAGAAGCAGCTTGTTAACGCTATAGGTCTGTAACTTGATGCAGTAGAGGGATCCTTTCCCTGCTTCGAAATTGGAATTATAACGGCCTCCTTCCAGGAAGAGGGGAACATACCTGAAAACCATATGGAATTAAAAAGAGAGAGGAGGGTTTGTTTAGTTTCGGAGGGTAGTTCCTTCAGCATCACGTACATTACGTTGTCAGAACTTGGGGTAGATGTATTACAGCAGCTGAGTGCTGTTCGCAGTTCTGCTAAGCAGAATGATGCAATATATGCCTCATTCCTTGCGGATTTTCTTTCTAACTTTTGTTTTTCTATTCGTGCCTTGTAATTCTGGAAGGATTCGGAGTAGTGTGAGGAGCTCGATATGTGTTCGTAATGTGTGCCAAGAAAGTTGGCTTGATCCTCCAAGTTTTCCGCGAGGCTATTCACTAGTGGAAGAGAATACGTTTGTTGGCCCTTAATTTTCTTTATCTTATTCCACACTTTTCTCTCATCTGTGTACGAGTTGATACTCAATATAAGCTTTGTCCAGCTCTCTTGTCTAGCTTGTCGACGCGTTCTCCTTGCCTGCGATTTGACCCGCTTGAAATTTTCCAGGTTTTCTGCTGTAGGAGAATCGCGAAGCAACGCCCTTGCTTTGTTCATAGTGGGCCCTGCTTTCCTGCATGCGTCGTTCCACCATGGGACTCGCCGTTTAGAAGACATGCCATTCGTTTTGGCAATACATTGAGATGCGGCATCAAGTATAAAAGCTGTAAAATACATGACAGCGTCATCTATGGTCAGGGCAGACAGCTCAGTCCATGTCATGTGTGTAAGAGTTCTATACCCTTCCAATCAGCTGAGTCAATCTTCCATCGAGAAACCTGCGGGATAGTTGATCTTTGTTCGGCGCACTCAGGATGATTGGGAAGTGATCAGTCCCATAAGGGTTTTTAAAAACGTTCCACTTAAAAACAGGTAAAAGGGACGGTGATGAAATGCTAAGATCTATGGAGGAGTACGTATTGTTTACAAGGCTAAAATACGTAGGCTCCTTTATATTTAAAAAACATAAACTAGAAGAGAAAAGGAGCTGTTCAATGAGACGTCCTCGCGCATCACAGTGAGCATCGCCCCAGAGGATATTGTGTGCATTAAAATCACCTAGAACCAGAAACGGCTCTGGGAGTTTATCTATAAATGATTCCAGATCACGTCTGTGTAGCTGTTGATGCGGTGGTATGTACACAGAACATATGGTAATGAGTTTGTTAAAAAGTACAGCTCGAATGGCCACTGCCTCCAGGGCCGTTTGGAGCTTCAAATGCTGGCATGCTATACTACGATCGACAATAATGGCTACACCGCCAGATGGTATGACAGGATCCTCCCGGTCTTTCCGGAAAATAATATATTGTCTTAGAAAGTCCTTGTGCTTAGGAGTTAAGTGCGTTTCTTGCACACATAGCACTTTCGCGTTAAACTTATACAGAAGTTCTTGGACGTCATCTAAATTTCCAAGTATTCCACTTATGTTCCACTGTATGATTTTGTCCATTGTAAAAAAAAAGGGAAAAAGTGCTGTGTGCAAAGAAGACGGAGAATAACTCATTTTACAGGGCCTTTTTCAGGCCCTGTAATTGGCGTTCTGTTGTTTTTGGGGCGATCGAGCGAAGCTCGCCGCTCCTTCGGCGCTTCCTGCGCCGTTTGGCTTGAACTGGTGTCTATAGCCTCTTGCGAGGCACTGGACACCCGCTCTAAAGAGCGATCTGTGCGTCGCTTAGACTTCGCCTCGATCTACGAAGTCTTTGTCTCCACCGAGCTGGGGGTTGATGGAGCCCCCTTGGCCTCGCGATTGTCCTGGCTGCTGCAAGAGCTTGTAGAGGACACTGGTGTGGACAGGCTGAGTGTGGGCAGGGCAGCGCTGGCTGCTCCTGCCGCAGGGGCTTGTGGCATTGGCCTCGGCACGCTAGGCGCGGTACGGGCAACAGCCAAGGGCCTTTGTGGTGCCGCCCCTCGTTGCACCACGTCGGCAAAAGGTGTATTTAGTGCTAGTGATAACGAGACTCGTTGTCTTGCTTCCCTGATTATGATATTTTTCTGAACTTTTATAGTTATTATTTCTTTTTCTCTTTTCCAGGCAGGGCACACTCTGGAGTATGCGGGGTGACTACCTTCGCAGTTTGCACAGAGGACCTCGTCATGACTACATTCATCAGCACTGTGGCCGGTTGTGCCACACTTAGCACACATCAGCCATCCTCGGCAGCTCTGGGATGCATGACCAAATCGCTGGCATTTGAAACAACGTCTCGGGGTTGGATTGAAGGGTCGGACATGGAGTTTTACATAGCAAGTTTCGAGAGTCTCGGGTAAATTGGTTGAGTTGAAGGTGAGTATCAAGTGCTTTGTTGCTATTTCATTGTTGTTACGTCTGATTTTGATGCGATGGACTTGTATTACACCTTGATCCTTCCATCCATCAAAGAGCTCTTCTTCACTCAGTGTCATCAAATCTTTGTCCGATACCTCGCCCTTCACTGTATTCATGGTACGGTGTGCGCTCACAAAGACAGGGATGTTACCAACGAATACGAGGTGCGAGAGTTTATTGTACTGTTCCTTGTCTTTTAATTCGAGAAGCAGATCTCCAGTTGCCATCTTCGTGGCCTTATAACCGGTTCCAATGGTCTCTCTCAAGCACCTGGCCACAAGGAAGGGTAAGATTGCTCTAGCTTTTGGAGATGATTGTTCGCAGTGGAGGACATGGTATTTTGGGAAAGTTTCTCTGTTTTTGGGCCAAAGTAGGAAAGTTGCGTCGGTGCGTACCCTTTTCGAAGCACGATCAGTTAAAGAGGGGGTCGATCATCTCATGAGAAATTGTGTATTTTTCGGTAACGGCGCCTACCACCCACCACGGAGTCCAACGAGGGGACGTGGCAGAGCATGTGGGCATGTCTGCGCAACGCCAGCAGTACGCAGTTACTATAACCCAATATGATTTACCCTAGTTTGGATAGCCACACAAGGTTAACCATTGCCGCCAGGAAAAAGTGGAAGTAAAATGAAGTGAGGAGAAGACAGGAAAGATGTAAAGTGAGAACAAAAGACAAAGATATAGGGAGAGAGAGATAGGAAAAGGGGACTGCTGATTTCCCCTGGGTGGGTCAGCCCAGAGGTGCCGTCTACGTGAAGCCGGGGCCAAAGGGGTGAGTTGCCTCGGCCGGGGGAAGGTCCAATCACCCAGCGTCGGCTGAACCCCCAGGATCCCCTTTTCCCCGGACACGGCAAAGCCACGCACGGCTAGGCGTGGGAGGGAGTCAAAACTCCCCCGTTAGCTCGGGTCCGTGGTGTCGCTACACACCAAACGCCTACTTGCGCAGGCGCCTCTGCGGGGCCTCAATGTGACTGTTGATGGTGATCTCTCTGACTGTGATACCACTTTTGACGACAATAGCCACGCCGGCGGACCACCGGCTAGCTTGGACGTGTGCGCCGTACTACGGTAAAACCTCCGAGGAAATTGGTGTTTTTCTCCAAGATTGGTCTCCTGTAAGCACTTAGCCATTGGATAAAGACTACTCAGCCAATCTTTTATGTCACCTAAGTTGCGAATGAGTCCTTTACAATTCGAATGGAGAAGAAAAAGTCATTTTGGGCAGTAAACTTGACAGGAAAAGTGAAGTTAGTATTGAGTTGTTGGCGATAAAACCTTGGTGACGTGTGTGTGACACTAAAGTCAAAACTGAATGGTACGATAACCTTTCAGGTTATGGAAAACGAGACTTATTTTTCGGAGTCCCTGTAAATTGTCTTTTGTCTTTTTTGGAGCGGTCAAGAGAAACTCGCCGCTCCTTCGGCGCTGCAGGCGCCGTTTGACTGGCGGTTGTGTCTATAGTCTTCTGAGAAACGTTAGACCATCGCTCTGCCGAGCGATCTCTGGGCGTTGTAAATCTTCGGCTCAAGATACGAAGCTTTCAAACCCTCTACCCAGGACGTCAATGTGGCTCCCGCAGTCTGCCTGTTGGCCTGGCTCATGCCGCAATAGAACTACCGCAATAGAACGTAACATTTCAATATTTAATGAACTTTTAAAAGTTATAAGAAAGCTTAGAGTCTTGTCTTGTTCCCAATAATTCATTTCATTTTCTTTTTGGGGTCTATCATGTAATTTTCTCTTCTTTCGTTGCGTTTTTAGTTATTCCTATTTTTATATTTCCCACAGACGTTGGTTTGTGTGGCTCTTTTCTTTAGGAGTATGATATGTTTCTTGTTTGGAGATTTTTTAGTTCTTTATGTGTATTTATTGCAATAAATTTTTATCCCTCACCTCTTTGTAATTCCCTCATAGTGAGGGCCTTTCTTGGTTTATAGAAAAATTAAAATAGTAAAACAAATCACTGCAGTTGGCTTTCAACTGACGAGTTCTTGTCTGGTGATAAAACACAGTGTCCGATTGAGATTTCAATAAACTGAGTGTCTAGTGCAGATGTATAAATTCCTATCCTGTCCGTCACTAAGTCAGAATTGGACAAAACATGTTTTGGAGTTTTTCATTAAATCAGCAATAATATGTGTGCCACATGAGTGTTTTCCTGTATTCTGCAGGCAAGGCTGGTCCACGTGAAGAAGTACCACCCAGCGACGTCGCGTCACCAGTCATCGCGCAGGGACATCTGCATAGTTCTCTGCAAGACGAGACAACAGAGGGACTCCAGGTGGAATCCCAGATGTAATCCCTCGCCTACTTCTTCATTGAGCACATTGTTCAACCACCAGTATTCACGGATACACTGCCTCTTCAGCCAGCCAAGTTCTCTCGCGGTAACGGCCAGGCACCACACTACACTGAGAGGCAGGCCGTGGTGGTGAGTACGCTGCTGCAGCCATCGCAACAAATGCCACCACTCGAGATCGTGTACCATCTATATGACCAGTGGGTAAGTGAATCATCTCGAGTCTGTACTTGAGGAAAAAGTTGCGCCCACACCCAGTGCCGTTCCTTCCACTGAGATTCAATTGCGTTCATTCATTTTTTCACAAGTCGAAACTTCGCGATTCTTTCAGATAGTTGACTCTCATGCCAACACGCTTTTAGGT
This sequence comes from Rhipicephalus annulatus, assembly GCA_013436015.1. Classification (NCBI taxonomy): domain Eukaryota; kingdom Metazoa; phylum Arthropoda; class Arachnida; order Ixodida; family Ixodidae; genus Rhipicephalus; species Rhipicephalus annulatus. Next base: position 25,375 of record WOVY01010226.1, on the reverse strand, counting down.
CACTATTTTTCGGTTGGATCGTAACTTTGGTCAGGGATTCACACGTCAGTGCTGAGCCAAACGTAATGTTTTTGGTAGTGAGATGAACATTTCCCTCTTAATGTATATATATATATATATATATATATATATATATATATATATATATATATATATATGTTTCCCTCATATATATGTATATGTATGAGGGAAACAAGTGTATACTTAGGGCTCGTTTTTCGTGTATTACACAATAATAATGAGATTTAACAGACAATGTAGCCAAGAAAGGTTAATGAGAAGAAAGAAAAGTAGGTGAAAAGATAACTTGCCGTGAGCAGGATCCCAATTCGGACCAAGATCCTGCCCACGACAAGTTATATTTTCACCCCCTTTTCTTTCTTCTCATTTACGCCACAATTGGCCTAATACCTTCCCCTATACCTTCCTTGGCATTAATGTCTGTTAGATCTTATATATGTATATATATATATATATATATATATATATATATATATATATATATATATATATATATATATATATATATATATATATATATATATTGACGCGCGTATGTGCCAGTGGTGAGGACAACGAAGCAGCGCGAGTGTCCTTGGCCGAGGGCAAAAGACGAAGAAGTTGTTGCATTCTGTTTTCCTGCGATCGATAAATCGTTTTTCTTTGAGGCGCTTTGTGTGCTCGTCAATCTCGCGTCGTCACACTGGTGGAGGTTCTGGGTACGTCTTCATGCTTGGCACCCCTTCGCGGACCCGACATTCAAGCCCGGAATCACTACCACCCGTCGACACACCAGTCCACCGTTCAAGCCGCCGTCGGCGAGGCCTAGCTCCCGAGCTCAATCTCTTTCCAGAAACTGCCAGAAATCGCTTGCTTCTTTCAACCACCATGGCCACTGCAGCTACATCGCACATGACACTTCAGAATCCCATGATTCCTGTCTGCTTTCATGGTGAGACCTATGAAGATGCACAAGACTGGCTGGACCAGTTCCAACGCTGCGCGAAGTACAACCAGTGGGCCACCCCAGAAGACAAGCTCGCGAATGTGTACTTCTACCTGAAAGACAACGCCCAGACGTGGTACATCAACAGGGAAAGAAGCATGGCTACGTGGGATGACTTCCGCAACCAGCTGGTTGACACCTTTAGTAGTCTTGACAGAAAGGAGAATGCGCAACGTCTCTTGGAAGCTCGAATCCAAAAACCTAACGAGAGCGTCGCTATGTTCGCCGAGGACATGACCCGTCTTTTCGGCAGGGCGGATCCCGAGATGCCGGAAGACAGGAAGCTGCGGTATCTAATGCGAGGCGTGAAGGAGCAACTGTTTGCTGGGCTTGTGAGAAATCCACCAACAACAGTAGCGGAGTTCACGAAAGAAGCCACAGCTATTGAACGGGCCCTACAGCAACGGTACCGCCAGCAGAACGCGGTCAACGTTCGAGCGAGTAGCCCTGTTACGACTGCGGCGAGCCTCTGCGACAACGACAGGCCTCTGCGGGAAGTCATCAGGGAGATTTTGAGGGAGGAGCTTCGGCAGCTTGGTTTAATTCCAGCAACTGAACCGACGCCGGCATTGTCTTTTGTCGCTGATGTTGTCCGGGATGAGGTCCGCCAGGCTCTCTCTTCATCCGGCTATAATGATGTGCGACGACATTTTACTTATGCTGATGCCGTCCGACGCCCCTTCTCGCTCCTTCAGCGCAGCAGACCCCAATGACTGGACCACCACCAACCCTGCAAACACAGCCACTGTCTGCACCGACCACTTTCGCAACCTCACCGATTCCTCCGACAAGACGAATGCCGTATAACCAACATGCCCCACAACGTAGCCCCACAACGTGGCCCAATAGTGAGTCTCCACTTAACTACCAGCGTCGGAAAACAGATTTGTGGCGTACCGCTGACCGTCGACCGGTATGCTTTCATTGTGGCGAAGCTGGGCACGTCTACAGAGATTGTCGTTATCGCGACGCTCAGTACAAGAGATTTCCTCGCTACACTGATTACATTGCGTACGAGGATCAACGCATGTACAACTACGCCCCTGTGAACACACCGCCGCAGAATCCAGTAATGCCCAGATCACGTTCTCCATCTTCTGTGCGGCCCAGTTCACCTAATCGTCGCAGTTTTGCCGACGTCACCAGGGGCAGGTCCCCTAGCCCGCGACGGGGAAACTAGACGCAGCGACCTCGGGGGGTGGGGTTGCCAATATTCGAAATTCCGAACAGCCCCCATTGCAGACAAGTGACAGCTCGAAGCCCTTAAAACCGAAGAAGACGACAGCAACGACTAATTCGACGAATAAGATAACTGCCGACGTAACCGACGTTATCAGCGCTGACCTCGTCGTTCACATTGACGGCCACCAAGAGACGGCACTTGTGGACACTGGCTCTCACTTTTCTATAATAAGCCTACAGCTAGCCGAAAGGCTAAGGAAGGTGAAAATGCCATGGCAGGGACCCAATATAAGAACTGCAGGAGGTCAGTTGATGACACCGGTTGGAAAGTGCACGGCCCGACTCTTCATTGCTGGTTCCACCTTTGTCGCCACCCTCGTCATTTTTTGCGAGTGCAGTAAACAGCTCATATTGGGAATGAATTTCTTGCGCGAATACGGGGCTGTGATTGACATCCGTGACAGAAGCGATGCTGAGCTGCTACCACTTATAGATTACCTACAAGGGCGAGTGAATAGCGTTTCGAAGTTATTTGCGAGAGGGCTGCCGTCGTACTGCTTGCGAAATGACGTTCTTTATAAGAGGAACTTTTCACCCACCGGCAGCAGCTACTTGCTCGTCGTTCCTTCTTCGCTTCGCCGTGAGGTACTGCAAGCCTGTCACGACGAACGTACCGCTGGTCACTTTGGTTACGCAAGAACATTGGCGAGGATAAGGCAGAACTATTACTGGCCAAGACTTGCTGAAGTTGTCAAAACTTACGTGCAGGCATGTCCAGATTGCCAGCGCCGCAAGCCAAAATCCATCAAACCAGCTGGCCTGCTGCAGCCTGTTCGAGTGCCGGCGACACCGTTTGCACAAATTGGCATGGATTTTCTGGGCCCCTTCCCAAAGTCTGCCACTGGAAGCAGGTGGATAATCGTCGCCACGGATTACCTGACCCGATACGCGGAGACAGGCGCTCTGCCATGGGCAACGGCAGCCGAAGTGGCGCAATTTTTCATTGAAGCCATCGTCTTAAGACACGGTGCTCCCGCAATAGTCATCACCGACGGAGGTACTGCGTTCATGGCCGAGCTTTTGGACACCATTTTTCGACTAAGTGGTACAGCTCACAGGAAGACAACGGCATATCATCCCCAGACCAATGGGCTCACCGAACGCCTCAACAAGACCCTGGCCGACATGATAAGCATGTACGTAGATGTAGAGCACAAGAACTGGGACATAGTTCTGCCCTACATCACGTTCGCGTACAACACGGTTCGTCAAGAGACCACTCGGAAGACACCCTTTAGTCTCCTTTACGGACGCGAGGTTACAACAACGTTAGGCGCAATGCTTCCTCATGAAAATGATGGCAATGAGACAGATGCCGAAGAGTTTACCCAGCTAGCAGAAGAAGCTAGACAACTTGCCAGGTTGCGAATCACCAAACAGCAAGACGACAATGCCAAGTATTACAACCTCCGGCACAGACCCGTCATATACAACGTGAACGACAAAGTATGGGTCTGGACACCTGATCGTCAGCGTGGGCTTTCCGAAAAGCTGTTGCGAACATAATTAAAACCCTACAAGGTTCTACGACGCATTAGTGACGTAAACTACGAGGTTGTTCCGGACGGCGTGCAGTGTTCAAAGCGGCGCAGACATTCACCAGGAATTGTCCACGTGCTTCGGATGAAGCCTTACTTTGACTAACTGTGCAGTTTTGGTTTCGCCTTGCTTCTCAAACGTTTAACATCGGGACGATGTTTTTTTAAAAGGGGGAATATTGACGCGCGTATGTGCCAGTGGTGAGGACAACGAAGCAGCGCGAGTGTCCTCTGCCGAGGGCAAAAGACGAAGAAGTCGTTGCAGTCTGTTTTCCTGCGATCGATAAATCGTATTTCTTTGAGGCGCTTTGTGTGCTCGTCAATCTCGCGTCGTCACAATATATATATATATATATTGTTACACAAGGCGAGGTAAATTAATGTTACACAAGGCGAGGTAAATTAATGGGGGTTTTTAATGGGCCCTGAGTCCGCGATCACAATTCAATGATGATGATCACCGCCATGGCTCGTACCCACTCAGGGGGATCGCAATGGGGGCAACGTCGTCTTCCTTCTCTGCCCACGCTTCCCTTGTTTTTCCTAGTAGTGATACTTTGTATCATTCCTCCTCTCTCAGACGAAGCCCTCTGGGCGAGTCATTCTTGCATCCTGCGTGTAAACGGCTTCAGGCGGGCAACATGCGTCACCTCCGTCTTGCATGAACGTCGGCCACTAGTGGTGACACGTGCAATTTCATAGTTGACCTCGCTGACACGACGGAGTACCACAAAAGGACCGGCATAGTGTGCCAGTAGCTTTTGGTTCAAGCCACGTCTGCGTATTGGGGTCCACACCCACACTAGATCACCGGGGGCATAGGTTACCTGCCTGTGTTGACTGTCGTAGCGAGTTTTGGATGACTCTTGCGCAGCCAGTGTACGTAAGCAGGCAAGTCGACGGGTCTCTTCCGCACGACACAAGGTTTCAGCAATTGTCAAATCGTCATGGATGACAAAAGGAAAGATAGTGTCCAGCGTATGTCGAGGCGAGCGAGCGTAGAGCAGATAGAAAGGGCTATAGCCTGTCGTTTCGTGTTTCGACGTGTTGAAGGCGTACGTGACGAACGGTAATACTTCATCCCAGTTTTTGTGGTCAGAGGCGACGTACATTGACAACATGTTGATCAACGTTCGGTTCGTGCGCTCGGTGAGACCGTTAGTTTGCGGATGATACGCAGTTGAGTGTCGGAACTTGGAGGCACACAAACGAAGTAATGATTCGACAATATCAGCGGTAAATTGTCGACCACGGTCACTTATTATCACGCGAGGAGGTCCGTGTCGGAGGATGACTGAGTTCAACAGGAACTCCGAAACCTGGACTGCCGTGGCGGAGCATAAGGCAGCCGTCTCGCAGTACCGCGTCAGGTAGTCGGCGCATACAATTATCCACCGGTTACCTTTTGAGGAGCGTGGAAATGGTCCCATCAGGTCAATGCCGACCTTTTCAAAAGGGGAACCGGGAGGCTTTACAGGTTGCAGGAGACCAACTGGACCCGAGGAGGGCCGCTTGTGGCTCTGGCACTGCATACAGCTGGCCACGTAGTTCTGAATTGTTTTGCTCATTTTCGGCCAATAGAAACGCTCTTTCGTGCGACTAAGTGTTCGTGCGGTGCCTAGATGGCCAGAGGTGGGGTCATCATGCGTGAGACGCAGGACAGACGTTTGGAGGGACGCAGGAACAACCAGCAGAAAGCGGGCGCCCGTCGTGGACAAGTTTCTCTGGTAAAGAAGACCATTTCGGACGCAGAATCGACCTTCGCTTAATGAATTTCTCGCTCCAGGGAAGAGAGCTTTCAAGCTTGGGTCATTACGCTGCTCAGCGGCAAAAGTCACGGCATCAGGAAAGCCAGACGATAGCGAAGCGATAAGGTGGTCAAAGTTATCGCCTTCACAATCTGTCGATGGTAGTGGCATTCTGGAGAGGCAATCCGCATCAGCGTGTAGACGGCCAGTCTTGTATGAGATGGTGAAGACATGTTCTTGCAAACGAATGGCCCATCGTGCGAGGCGGCCGGATGGGTCACGAAGGTTGGTCAGCCAACACAGGGAATGGTGATCTGTGACGATAGTGAACGGGCGACCATAGATGTATGAGCGAAACCGTTGCACGGCAAAGACTACCGCTAGGCATTCCTGTTCGGTCACTGTGTAATTGCGTTCAGGCTTGCTTAAAGAACGACTTGCGTACGCCACAACGTGTTCCTTCTTGCCAGAACGCTGAACGAGAACGGCACCAATACCGATGCCACTTGCATCTGTGTGAATTTCCGTGGGCGACGAAGGATTGAAGTGCCGAAGTATTGGCTGCGAAGTTAACAAACACTTCAGCTTGTGAAAAGCGGCATCACACTCGGAGGTCCACTGAAACAGGCTGTTCTTGCGTAGAAGGCTCGTCAGGGGGTGAACCACATCCGCAAACTTGGGTACGAACCGGCGGAAATACGAGCAGAGCCCGATGAAGCTGCGCAGTTGTTTCACAGATTTAGGACGCTCGAACGATTCAACGGCCGCAGTCTTTTGTGGGTCAGGTCTAATGCCATCTTTATCGACGAGATGTCCTAACACCAATGTCTGTCGCTCGCCAAAGTGGCACTTTTTTGAATTCAATACAAGGCCAGCTTTTTCAATGCAGCTGAGCACGAGGTCTAGGCGAGTGTTGTGCTCCTCAAACGTACGGCCAAAAATTACGACATCATCAAGGTAACACATACATATATGCCATTTTAAACCACGCAATATAGAGTCCATAAATCTTTCGAATGTCGCAGGAGCATTACATAATCCGAATGGCATAACGTTGAACTCGTAAAGTCCGTCGGTCGTAACAAATGCCGTCTTTTCTTTGTCAGCTGCGTGCATCGGAATTTGCCAGTAACCTGATCTCAGGTCAACAGATGAAAAGTAGGACGCGGAATGCAGGCAGTCTAGAGCGTCATCGATGCGCGGCAGTGGATAGACGTCTTTCTTGGTAACAGAATTCAGTCGGCGGTAGTCAACGCAAAATCTCCACGTACCATCCTTCTTCCTCACTAGAATGACGGGAGCAGCCCACGGACTCGCCGATTCCTGTATTATTCCCTTTTCCAGCATCTCTTGAACTTGTTCGTTGATAATCTTGCGCTCCGATGGTGCCACTCGGTAAGGTTTCTGCCTAATAGGATGCGCCGATTCGGTGTGGATCTGGTGACGTATCCGGGACGCTGGGATTAAGGGCCTTTGGCTGTATTTAGAAAAATCGAACACTTTCGAGTGCTTAGACAGAACGTCGAGCAGGGTATGACGTTTGCTTTGGTCAAGTGACTTGCTGACCATTTGTAGCAATTGGGCATCTTCTGAACCTTCTAAGCCTAGATGTTCATTTTGGCTTGTAGCATCAACAAGCGCAACCAGCGTCGTACATGACTCGGGTCTAAATACTGCAAGTTTCATGCCGCCTGGCAGAATTGCAGGCTCCATGGAACTGTTCATTGTCCACACACCTGCCCGTCCATCAACGACTGGCACTATACAATGGGGAATGAGAATGTTCTTTTTCAGGCATGCCGAGGTAATCGGTTCGAGCGTGGCGTCAAACGTGCCACAGTTGTTACTGGAACATGTCACAGGAACACATACAGCAGAAAATGCAGGAACAACTGTATCCACGGAGACGAAAAAGATGCATTCCTCCGGACAAGAATTTTCCAAGAGCGCCGTTGGGAAAGTACCGTGTATAGAAAGATGCCCACTTCTGCAGTCTACAGTTGCCCCACACTCACACAAGAAGTCAATACCCAAGATAACGTCATGTGTAGACCGCGGAATAACCGCGAACTCTGTGCAAAACACCTTGCCACACAGCGAGACGTCCACAGTACAATATCCCACCGGACACAACACGTCACCACTTACACCACGAAATGTCACCCCACGGTTCAGGCAAAACATCACTTTTGGTCCTAGCAGGTTCTTAAAATTTACACTCATCACCGAAATTGTCGCGCCTGTATCCACAAGTGCCATAGTAGCCACTCCATCGACAACTACACGAACTTTGTTCTTCAACATAAACGCTGACGGGGGTATATCTGTAGATAGCACCTGTGATCTTGCGGCTTCACCCCCACTGGCCGCACCGACTAGTTTTCCGGCGGCGGTGTACGAGCGCGTCGCCGTGGCGACGGCGATCGTGGAGCACGGGGAGCTGGAGGTGGCGTCAAACTTCGATCAGAGGCCGGCGAGGGGTAGCGTGACCCGGTAGGTGCGCGTGGTTTCCGTGACGCGGAGTGCGGATAGTCGAAATGTTGGTGATACAAAGGCCAAGACTGTCGCTGATATGGGCGGTGGTCACAAAAACGTGCGATATGACCCGGGACACCACAGTTGTAGCATACCGGACTTGGTCGAGGGGCACGTTGTTGCTCAGAGTAACGACTCCTCTCGGAAGGCATGGGATAGTGGTACCGTCCTTCGGGGGCCCTGTAGGGAGGCGATGTTGGATAAACAGGTGGGCGAAAACTTCGTTCGTGGTTGGGAGGTGGTTGACGGGGGAATCCAGCCTGCCGTGTGCCTTGATATTCATAAGCGTCTGTTGCGTTTATCGATGGTTGCCATGGTGGAAGAGAAGCAAGAGTTCGCACACGTTCTGGTTCGCTTACATACCCATCCTGAAAATCGCTGGGGCGATGGTAGCTCTGCTGACATCGAAGCAGCTCTTCTCTAACGATCTGCCGTATGGTCAAAGCAAGGTCGTTAGGCGGCACTGTTTCAACACTAGCCACAGTGGGGACGTTGGACAGGCGGCCGAATTTCGGAGAAATTCGTCGCATCTTGAGGGATTCAAAGGTACGACAGTGCTTCATCACGTCGGACACGGAGCTCAAGCAGTCTTTCCCAATTAAGAAATTGTACACGTCTTCGGCTATACCCTTGAGAACGTGTCCAACCTTGTCTTCTTCAGACATCCTCCCATTCACGATCTTGCACAGCTTCAATATTTCTTCGATGTATGTCGTACATGTTTCTGCTGGAAGCTGTGCCCTCTGAGACAATGTCTGCTCCGCGCGTTTCTTCTTTGCGTCTGAATCGCCGAAGCACTTCTGCACTTCTTCCACAAAACGTTCCCAAGTCGTTAACATGTCCTCGTGGTTCTCGTACCACATAAGGGCGGTGTCAGTTAACGAGAATACGACATGATTGAGCTGTTCGTTCGAGTCCCAGCCATTGCTTCTGCTCACCCGCTTGTAGTTCTTGAGCCACACGTCGACGTCTTCTCCTGAGGTCCCGCCGAAGTTTGGTGGCACTCTGTAGTACGGCACGGAACCCATCGTAGTTGTCCTCGAAGCGTTGGATGGCTGCTCTCTGGCCATTACGATCGGTGAAGGTGGAAGTCCGGCGAGGCGGCGGCTGCGACGAAGTCCTGGTAGTGAAGCTCCCGTCTTTGGGTTCGTCCTACCCAGCACCTCCACCAAATTGTTACACAAGGCGAGGTAAATTAATGTTACACAAGGCGAGGTAAATTAATGGGGGTTTTTAATGGGCCCTGAGTCCGCGATCACAATTCAATGATGATGATCACCGCCATGGCTCGTACCCACTCAGGGGGATCGCAATGGGGGCAACGTCGTCTTCCTTCTCTGCCCACGCTTCCCTTGTTTTTCCTAGTAGTGATACTTTGTATCATTATATATATATATATATATATATATATATATATATATATATATATGTATATATATTATATATATATATATATATATATTATTACATATATATTTATGCGTATTATTTTGCGTTAGCCGAGAAGATGTCACGGTTTGAGCGAAAACCAGCTATCACGACAATCCTCCCTTTGCAAAGAACATGCGCAACACCGTTCTACGGGTTCATTAACGGTTTCGAAATGCGTAGCATTTTAGGTGCTCTGCTTGCTGTCCACCAGTAGGTTTAATATCACCTGATCACTATCTCAATGAAGTAATGAATAATAACCTAAAGTGAGGCTGCAAGCAATTTCTAAATCAGCTGAAAATAGACGAACAAGGTGTAAAATATTATGATTAACCGAAATAACTATCTGGTGATCTCAAGAATTACGTTGAAATGTCTGAAAGCACTTCAGTAACATGCAGCTGACCCCCACACTTCGTAAAGGCTTGTGCACGCCCAGCCCGCACAGCTGCACTGCCCGTGACGGGGCACCTGCCGCACGCAAGTGGAGGGCAAAAAAGCGTCGCCAATTTGCTCGTTAACCTCCATCTTGCGTGCAACAGGTGCTGTCTTGCTATCTGTGTTGAGGCTGCGTGGGTAGCGTGGGGAAGGGCCTCTACAGGACCAAAGAAAGGGAGCCACCGCCTCATTTCGCATGGGATTGCTTCTCATACCATCGCTTCTCCAGTGTCTTAGGGAAAAGAAAACGTTAGAGAAATCGGTGCTGGAGACACGTACTATCGCCCTCAAAAGTTTGTGAGGTCTACAGTGCATGGCCGAGTGGCAGAAAACTGAATTGCGGTGCGGTATACTGTGACGCGGCAGTATGGTGTTGAGGAATTCAGTTTCAGGAGCACTGTCTTAACGCGCCGTTACTAATCGCCGAGACCGCGCACAATAGTCTCAACACCACGTCGTGGAACGATAAGCTGTGCAGCAACGCTGTTTTCTGCCGCTTCGCCTCTAGCTGCAGATCCCGTAAATTTTTTCAACTGACAGCACTTCACCAGCCGTATCAAACAGGAACTCGATAAGCGCAGCAAAATGTAGCTTGCACGTCACACACCAGCTTTTCGAACCTCTCAAACGCGACTATTCGTGCCGAAAGCGCTCATGCTGACGTTTGTGCTTACCTTAAGCATAAACGTCATCGAGGTTTGGTAAACGAAGCAATCGGAACTTCCCACACGGGAATCGCTGGGTGCCCGCGTTACGCCCTATTTAAAATTTCATAATTTTTATGTGAAGGATTTTGAACTACATGAATGGCTTCCCAAGAAACACTTCAGCACTAGAGTTTCGCTTAGGTTGTAACCGAGTATTGTCTACTAGCGTATTGGTTACTCGTCCTATGCCATTATCTTTTACAAAAATCTTCATCCGATAGGATTATGATACCCGTTCGCAAATGAACTATATAACTGGTGGACAGACCACAATATTTTTTGAAGGAATTCAAAAGGAAACGCCAGGCTTTTAATTGTCTTATAGTGGTGACGTGGATGAAGACTGCGATGGTGTGTCTAAAATCAAACTGTCTATTTGGCCAAAATTATGGCCGGGGAAATGAAAAATGGAAACCACAGTAAGCAATGCACGCTGTACACTGATATTGGCGAAAAGAGCGTCCTCCGTCGATAAAACCGCTGGAACACACTGTTTTATATACATGACGCATCAAATTTTCCATTGTTATTACTGGTCAACAAGCATTCTAAGGAATAAGCTCAACTGTTCGCTCTTCGCGCGTAATTTTAACAAAACAAATTACTGTGACCGTTAAACTTTGAAACACTGTACGCGCAGTTTTAGCTGACCATTGCTGACAGTTTTGTACAGCTAAAGCGAAATAAACCCGCGTGGCAGTAGAATTGTATCGTGACCTGAAAACGCAGCTTTGAATGGACTCTGGTGGTAGTACTAAAGAAGTGGTTAAGGAATTTAGCACATTTATTAGTTTCGTATAATTCGTTGTCTACGTTTGACAGCTGGATATGCGTTTGACGATTTGGCGGAGAGATAATTTGAAAGAATTTACGAGGGTTGGACTGTAGGATTGATAAGAGGTCAGTTAAGAAGAATTTGTTTTTAGAGGCTTTCAATTCCGTAATGTATTCATTAGCAGCCAATTAGTACTGATCGCACACTATGGCGTTATTAAGAAGTTTTGCTTTCCGATAAAGGCGTTTTTTCTTGTTCAGTAGGCTCTTGAGGCGTAGCGTAAACCACTGCTGATTTGTGTCTCTATTTAAAAGGATAGTGGGAATATATCTGTTTTTCAAGTGTAACGTAGTGTTTTTATATAAACCCCAATTGGTGTTGACCGAGCGGGCAGTGTATGACTGTCGAAAGTCGACGCATAAGAGTGCAAGTTCGCGGCTAAATGCGTCGAAGTTAGCTTTCTTGTAATCAGTGATTAATTTTTGCGTTGAGGCATTCTTTTTTGTAGGCAGAGAAATGCTGATATGAAGGAGGCTATGGTCGCTGAAGGCAGGAAGCAAAGTCACAGTTTTTATGTTTTCAGGGCTAGATGTTAATAAGAAAGACAGGTTGTTGTCGCCCCTGAAAGGGCATGTAACTGTTAGGTGCAGATTAAAGTTCAGAGTAAATTCAAGAAATTTTTTGGGTTCAGTAAATGGTGATTGTTGGCTACTGAATGTAACGACCAAATAATGCTTTAATGATTAAAGTCTCCGAAAAGAAAGATTGGTGCCTCGGGAATATCTTTTTTTATTTGTTCTAGAGAAAAACGTAATTTCTCGCAAAAGGAGAGACCTCTGTCTGGTGGGCGGTAAGATAACTCAAACACTACTTTGCCAATTGTACTGTGCACGCATACCACAGTTGGTTCAATGTTGTCGTCGTGAGTGAATAGTGAGGATGATAAGCTGTCCCAAATGACAATCAGTACTCCTTCACCTCACCTGTCATGTCGGTCACGTCGATATACTATCAGATTGGGGTTGTTTGAAAAACTTCGCAGTCACTGACGTCCTTGTTTAACCACGTTTCGGTTAAGAAGACGATATCGGCTGCGGTATTGTCTATAAAACTTTCGAGTTCGTCACGTTTTGGAATTATACTGCGGATGTTGGTGAAAAGCACGCTAATGTTAAGGAATGAATCAGGTCGGTTTTTGGACGAAGAGAGGACAGCATTTCTTTTTCGTCACTGGGGTGGTACGTCACTGGGTGGTATCTTGAGGGGCTGCTAGTGTAGTTCTGTTTAGTGCTGTGCGGTGTTCGATAACGCTATCGGATGCAACGTCGTAAAAGTAGCATCTGCTACCTACGTGTAGTTTGTCAAGGCTGAGCTTAAATGCGCATTCGTGGGGCTTGACAAATTTCAACAATTTAATGCGTGCAAGGTGCGTACTTGGGGCGAAACGCCCCATACGCACCTTGGGGCATGTCGCATTTCGCGCATGTCGCATTTCGCGCCAGTTGCCGTTAGGTCGCGCCGACGACCGCTTATCGCGCCTGGCGTCAGACAATATAATGTTCGCGTTTTGCTAACGTAGCGTCGCTGTTCTCAGCGTGCACGCGCGTGAACGCTACATGAGAGTATAATGGGTCCTTCATAATGCGCGGGCGGCCGTTCAGCAAACTTCACATAAACCAAACTTAGGGTTACGTGACGTCGATGGATGACAAAACATATGACTGGTGCAAACTTGATAATCCTAACACGCGTGCCATGCAAGAACATGGCAACATACCACGCTCATAGCGTGCTTGTGGCCCTTTCGTTAGCTCCCCATATACTAATTTTTTTATCGCATGACGTTAATAGATAACGAAGGTAAACAACACATCCAAACATGATAATGATGAAACGGAAGTTATGTACTGCATTATTCACCTCCACCTCCTAACATCGTGCTGATTTTAAAGTGTCATATCAACAATTCTCATCTGTGCTTCGAATATCATCGATTAAAATGGTACGTCAGATCTGCCAATTTTTCTTAAGCGAGACGGTAAGAAATGACGCTGCTGATATGAACAAATGTTGCACGTATAAAGTAAATGCAAGGTCACACGGGGGGGGGGCGAAGACAGCGTCATCAGGCATGACGGACGGAAGCTTTCGGCTACGCTATTCTCGGACTTGGAAAGTAGGTGAATGGACGACGAAGGTATGTGACTGAAGCAAGCATGATAATCATAAGATGCGTGACATGTAACAATATGACTACATGCCACGCTCATGACGCGCTGGCGGCCGTTTCGATGGCTTCACTTATACCATATTCGGTATTACGAGACATGAAGGAATGACGAAGGTGTGATACTGATGCAAACATGATGATCATGACATGCGTGTCATATAACAACATGACTACATAGCACACTGATGATGCACTGCCGGCTTTTTCGTTAGCTTCACGTATGCCAAATTCAGTGTTACGTGACGCCAATGGATGATGAAGGTATGCGACCAGTTCAAACATTATAATGTTGAGATGCGTTTCATGTGAGAAAATGAATGCGAGAATTGTTTATTCCGGGTTTTCGGTCCTCTTCTGTGCTCTAGTGCCATGTTGAGCCGGTCAGAAAGGTTCTTTGTGAGTCCTATGAGTCGTGGATAAAGGCTCTTCTTGTTACAAGCATTGCTGTCTCGTGTTCTGTTATTTTTGGCTTCCTGAATCCTCTGAGTAGAGGCGGCGCCTTCGGACTTTATAATTTAAAGCCAGTCACCCACTTGAAGTTGTCAAAGATTGTCGGCTTAGGGAAGGTAATAACCGCGCAGCCAAACCACGAGATTGAAGTAACTAGAAGAATAAGAATGAAGTCGAGCACTTTTGGCAAACGCTCTCAAATCATGACAGGCCAGATTGCCGCTATTCCTCAAGAGGAAGGTATATAACAGCTGCATCTTGCCGGTACTTAGCTACGTAGCAGAAACCTGGAGAGTTTCAAAGAACGTTCAGCTTAAATTGAGGACGGCGCAGCGAGATATGGAAAGGAAAGTGGTAAGTGTAATTTCAAGAAACAAGGGAGCAGAGTGGATTAGGGAACAAGGCGGAGTTGAGAATATCATAGTTGAAATCAAGATGTAATAGACAAGGGCTGGGCTTGTAGCGCAGAGACAGGATAACCACTCGTCATTAAGGGTGACTGGATTCCTTTAGAAGGCAAGAAGGTTAGGGGAAGACAGGTTAGTTAGGCAGTTCAGATTAAGAGGTTAGGTGAGAATAAGAAGTTAGTGGGTATAAATTGACAGCAGCAAGCGCAGGGCCGAGTTGACTGGTGGGACATGAGAGAAGCCTTTGTCCTGCAGTGCACGTAGTCCGGCTGATGATCATGATCCTCTAGAAAATACACACACACTAATGCACCCTGCAGGCTACGAAGTGGGCGCGCAGAAAGTTCAAAAAGATTTCATACACTAAGTGTTTGTAACACGCACTAGGTACAGAATTTTGCTATCGCGTTCAACTCGTAGCGGCAAAGTTTAAGGGTTCTTCAATTTTTCTTGTGTGTAGTCAGCTTCATTTTTAAGGAAAAGCCTTAAATGCCTCATCAAACATGATCATTTGTTTTAGAAGTCAAAACGTGTGTTTCAAAAAATGATATAACGATATTGTCTTATGACGTTATATTTATATAACGTATCGCTAATATTATTGATATCATCAAGAAGTGACGGTGACGACCGAACGTGCCGTCAAATAAACACATGTGGCATGTTCTTTGGTGGTCTTAACTCGGACGAACGGGTCGTGCTTAAAAGCGGGACGTGCTTATAAGTTTGTGATTCCTGTGATTTTAAATGCAAACCAAGATAGGTGCAGAAATATTTCGAATCTTCACTGAAGTATACGCGGAAAAAACAGAAAACAAAAAGTGGCTTTCGCTTTCTAGCCGCGTGAGGTGAATGCATGACGGCTTTGCGATGTTTTTCGGTGACAATCAATGGGTTGATGGAATAGTGTCCCCTTTTCTATGGCTGTGGGCCTACATTCTTCCAAGCTTAATGTGTTGTTTGGCTCATATGATTGTTCTGATGAGCAAAATGGTGATGGGTGATTGGTATGTCTCACACCCATTATGTGGGATCGACCTTCATTTCTGTCTTTATAACAGTAGTAATAATAATATTATTATTTGTAACCTGGACTGCCTATATCTGGCAGTGAGCCTACTGATCGAGTCCATGAAAATTCACAAGTATTAACAACAATCGTTTTGCTAGAAATTGCTCTCGATGTCGTTTTAAGACTGCCAGATTATTATCATTGGCGTCACTTCATTATTGATGAAATCGCGCTGACCTTTTAATTCTTTAAAAACTAGTTCACGGTATGATATTTAGCACTTTGCTTCGGAGATGTGTAAATTTTTGGAATCCGCGTAAGTTAATCTGGGAGACTTTACCATGTCATGCACCTGCTAACTTTTTTCAACACTCTGCTGTTCACGCAATACAAAATCTATAAACGTTGACTTTCATGATCTTGATGTTTTTGACAGTCCACTGCCATTGTTTTTATGTCAGCTTCTCACTGTCGTATTGTAGTTTTCAACTTGTACAGATTCCCGTTTTTCAAAAAAGCTCCACATGTACATTTCCCTTTATTTTTCACTGCTATTACTTGATTTTAGTCATGTCTCTTATTTTTCACATTTTCAGCTTATTTCGATTTTTGTGAGTACTCGGTCTTATTCTTTCATTTTTAAAATCATATTTCTCTCTAGATCGCATTGTGTCGTCTATTTTTTTTGCTTTAACTTTTCATGCGCCTGCACTAAAATTTCATGGTTGTTCCAGGACACGGTGAAACAAATGATTGAAGGATTAAGTCAGTTATCATTGTTGTCAATGATAATATTATTAATATTGCATTACACTACTGCGTGACCATTTCTAGCCGAATTTCCGTGCTCTTCACATCAAAACGAAAAAAAATTTTTTAATTTATGCGCCATTGTTTGCGCCTAATGTTGGATTATCCTCACATTTTCTGCTTCTTTCTTTCTTTTAACACGAAAGCATTCTATGTTGGAGTCCATCACAGCTTCGCTGACTTACTTCTGCCGTGGAAGTTACAGTGGAAAATATATACAAAAACTGCAAGGAAGATAAAAACTATGGACCATCTCCCCGAAGTGAACCCTGATGAGATGCGAACACGGTATAAGATATGTATCTTACACATGGATGCAAAGAATCAGCGCCGCGCACGGCGTTGATGGGGTTTAAACGGGCGTCGACACCGGTGCTGGTGCTGGAAAAACGTTTTGAAATGAAAGTCAGTGTAGCGTTTACTCGAGTAAACATTTCTTTGAAACGCAGACACAAGAGGCGGGTGCGTGGAAGACGCTTGCACTCGACATGGTAGGCTCGTGCCTAGTCGGTGTTGACGTCGCTATTCACGAACTTGATCGGCTTCGCTAACCCTCGCAACACCGGTGACAGCCAAAAGGTACGCGCACACTAGCTGGAAGCATGCCACGACGGCGTCCCGCCCGTCGGTGCGATCTCGCGGCAGGAAGCGGCGTGCTGTACATATTCTAGGCGCCATGAGATTTTCGAGGCCCGCGCATAGCGCACACCCACCTGCTCGCATCTTCTTCTCGCCGACATATGGAAAGAAGTGGCGTTGTTGAGTGGTTCTAGAAAGAGGAAGAGGGCACATAATTTCTGTCAGCCCCTTGGGCGACACGGCGCAGTGCCTTCTGGAGGAAGGCGGAGGGGAGTAAAAGAGGATAGATGGGGGGGGGGTGTAAGACGTCAAGGCCCTGACTGGAGCAGCAAGCAGGCAACAGCAGGGGAAGGGTCGGCAGGTCTCTGCTCATCTGTAGGCAGCTATTCCCGTCTTCTCTAGGAACTCTACCAGGCTTCTGAGTGCTGGCAGGTGTGGACGGAAGGGGTAGAGCAGGTAGTCCAAGGTGGTGGAAGGTAGGCCCCCTCTGCGGCAGGCTGTCGTGACCCTCGAACGTTCATGTGCCAGGCCAGGGAGGCACAGAGGAGGTGCTCGAGGGTCTCGGGATCCCCACGTCGGCCGCAGGCGGCAGATGTACAGCGTCCCTTGTCGTGGTGGCGAGCAGTGGTCCAAACGCAGCCGGTCCGCAGGCGCAGCAAGGCGGCACGGTCTTGTATGGTGAAACCCATCTGGGGCAGGAACTAGGGGGCTCGTCCATTGGCTACCCTGGGGTCTGGATCTACCATTCGGAGGAGCCGTTTGTTGCGCACCTTGATGAAGTCCCTGGCCGAGACGGCCCGGGTGAAGAAGGTGCCAGGCTGATGCGCAGCCTTGGAAAGCGTGTGAAAGAAGTGGTGCCAGTGAGATGATGCCCACGTGCTTTCGCAGTAGTGGAGAGGGAGGAGGGAGAAAGAGCAATCACTCGGCGAGCGCGCAGCAGGCGAAGGGGAGACGTCACCGCGCGCTGGAAGTAGGGCGTGAACTACTTGGCACCACTCCAACATTTGCGGCGAGTGGAGCGGTGCATATGGAGGGACAGCGCTACACAAACTAGTTATACAGCGGCTTCGCATCTTAAAAAAAAACTAGAACGCTAGCATTTGTCACGCGGAATGGAAGCATGAACCTCTCCATGCTGCGCGCGCAGCGATAACCACTACGCCACAAAACGGTCTCGAGTCTTTACGGTAAGCCATACACCATACATCGTTTGGCAGTCCTTAGAGTTTCGGCATATTAGTGCGTTTTTGTTATAAATGGTGAAATGGCGCGACGAGAGCGCTCTAAAGGTCGTCGCCTCCACGAAGCGCCTCCTCACGGAGCGTGTATCTCTGGTGCGCACGCTTATCAGACTCGTAAAGCAGTATAGGACGAAAATGGCTTCTCGCGCCACCTTGGCTGCATTTACGCAAGGAACACGCTGCGGACACAGAAGACAGGGAGAATTGCAAGTTGTTAGCGCTTTTCTGTGTAATTGTGTGCTTGTTTTCGTGCGCCTTAGCGTTTGAACAGCGCGCTTTAGGTGTCGATGTGTGGCGGTTTATCAGTGCTGGTCCTGTGCATGGTAATTTCATGCGTACTTCCTGCTTGAGGCGTGTGCTGCAAAGTTCGAGCCGCTTGCCGTTCTTAACGTGACTTGGTAGTTTGTTGCTGTTTCTCAAACAATGATCAATAAACGCTCAACTACCCCCATAATACACGTTTCACTTTTGTGTTATACCGATATCTCTATAAATAGAATCGGCCGCGTTTTTTTATTTCTTGCTCTCTCCCTACTTTTCGGACACCAATTTGGCAGTCATTCATTGCCTTTTTTTTATCGCAGACTTCTTTACTTTTCCAGTGTTGTCCCTGAAATTCAAGGCTTCATGTGAGTTAAGCACCAAAGTGTATATTTCTATATTCATCTGATATATGCATTACTGTTTCTTTGTTTTCTAAACTCCACACGCATGCACAGCAAAGGGAAAGTCATTTCTTGTTCACCTATTCTCTATCTGAAACAATGCATTCTAAGTAGACGCAACCTCCCTTTATGCAGCTAAGCGCTTTCCCTTCAATGATCAAAAAATAAAGTTTTACTTTTTTTTCTATACACTAACTGTAGTTACTCAGAAAAAATTGTATTCTTCAGCTGCCATCCAGTTTAATTTCTGCTTCTATGACGATTCGACTAAAGGACCCCTAAAACACTTCCACTCATTTCTGACATTTCATGTTCACGTGCAAATCGTGTTCAGAATTCCGCCACAGTCAACAATGGCAAACTGCTGCACGACGAGCTGTGGGCGTTTCAGAAAATTCACTAAATAATCCCTCCTCCTCTCTGCCCCTTTCGGCACTTTTAGTTCTCTCAGATGTTAGCTGTGACGTCAGCATGTCATCGGGCAGTGATCAGTTTGTCCGCCCACAGGCACTATCAGTGTCAAATAAAACTAAAACCACGGCAAGCGTTCGCAATGGTAAGGAGATTGTCCGTCCACTTATCACCATGCACAGACACGCATATATGCACAGAGCTGCCAAACAAGATGCGTGCGCCTTTCGACGGCGATAACTGGTTGGTGCGCACAAAGCAGTCGCGAAAACTTGCCGCTGTTCGGGTTTCATTTGACGCTCGTTGCACGTGCGCCTGCCGCTCTTGCTCCTCGCACGGAACACTCAGTCAGGAGGAGAGACGAGCCGACGAACGCAGAAAAGGGCGAAACAAGCTAGAGTCAACTAGGTATGATCAAAAGGCGCGTGCTATGTCTTCATTGAAGACTCATGCTCAATCTCTGGGTTGTTTAAAGGCCCCTTAACAAAATTTGTTGCCATGTTGCTTACACTGTCAGAGACATACTTGCTGATGAGCCGCCCATCTTTTTTTGCTCAAATTTCACTCAACGTCCTTGCCATACAATTACGGGAACGCCTCTTCCTCCCATCTGCTCCCTTAGATGTTCTGTATTCTTTCATCGAAACTAATTTTCAAACCAGTGAAGTCACTACCGACTCCACCATTATTATGCGTCTGCACGTCAGCATTGAAGCGTGGACGCTATCGGTATTACATGGTGCTATTTGGAGGTGTATGCGAATAAACGTAGTGTAATAAAAGATTTGTATAAAGGGTAAAGCAGCATATTGTTTACTTTGGCGTACGGTATTTTTCAAAACGTCGATACGCAAACGTGACTGATTACCTCCTGCTGCAATGAGGTTATAATATTGATTACCTATTACTCTTTCTCGAGCAAGTTAAGAAGGCATGTTACCTGATTTCAGATTTCTTGTATGAGCGGTGCATCACGATGTGGTCTCTCTTCGTATGCCTGCAATGTGCTAATGATTCACTACCTCCAAAATAGTGATCGACCAGTAATACCAGTCCTCCAGCAGGTAAGCTCAGCGCCTTTTCAGTTTCTGCAGCTGCGCGAATGGGGTTTTATTGTTCTGTGAATGCAGAAAATAGTTGTGAAAGTAGCAGAAACTGAGGTGAATGAGTAATTTGGTGTCCTGAAGCCAGAAAAAGCGGAGGCAGAGCATTATAGGGTTCTAACCAAAACGCAAAGATAAACGACAAAGCAGAGAGTGAAAATGGTTAAAAACTACTTTCACGTAAGAAAATCGCAATCGATAAACTTTCGCCCCCATTCATTTATATTTTCATTGCTATTTCTGCATTTGAAGTCGATGAGCACATAGTTTTTTCTTTATTCTGCTTGGTGTTTGCCTATATTACGTTTGTATTTTTCTCTAATATGTTGCTTTTGCATTGAATGGTTAGCTTTTCTTACACATATGTTCTTGTGCCTTACTGTTGGCTTAGTGCTGTGGACAAAATCTACAGGGTAGTGTATTTCTAGGTGTTATATGCCTGTGACAGTCACTGAGCCCCATTTCATGTCTGTTGGACATGATGAAGATAGATTCTCGATGTGTATTGGGGTTGTTTTGGACAATAAGCCGACATTTCAAATGCAGCGGATAAATTCGATCTTAATTACGGCTTGATGATTCAGAAGACCTAAAAAAAGAGCGATCATAATCCTCGAGGTTTCGCTTTTTCGGTAATACATTATTTGTGTCTCGTTTTCAAATACAACTTTTGGATTTTGGTAACACGGGTATTGAATTGTTGATGACAACTTCTAATATTTTTGAAATCAAACTAATCAAAACATCCAGGTCACACGTTTAGATTCTCCGATGCCCATGGCGGCGTGCTATGCGCCACATAGTGCAATTGTGGTCCCCACTAAGCGCAATCAACGAGATATTTTTCAACTGTGATTAGTTTCCTGCCGGAAGTTGTGCAAAGGTCTGATCACGTTCAAGAAATGCCATTCGAATAAAGCCCGATCCAGTTCTGAATTGACTGCATGACATCAATATTACAGACGTGCAAGCTTTATATTATTTTTTCTACTATAACGCAGATATTTGGTGGTCCGGTTGTTGATGCTACAAATTGTCTATCTTGAACTCACCGCTTGCTCTGTTTTGTTCTTTATTTCGTGTTTTGCAACCAAGATATGCAGTGCTGGGTTGTGTGATGTTCTAGTGCGACAGTCTTGTGCATTGCAGTTGGGTCAACAGGAGCCAAAACTCGTCGACGGGTGCAACGTCTATTTTTTTAACAACATTGATGAATTGGCTGAGTGTCCTGACATCTCGGAGTTGACCAAACCAGTCGTGGATCTTCACATGAAGCAGTTGCTTCCTCCGTTATTCTGCGGTCAGTGTGCCACTATAAAGACGGGTACTTTCGGAGCATGTTCTTAAAGGAGTACTCGAGTCATTTTGAGGCACAGCGCGAAAGGAAATCTTTCGTTTTTATGATTTGCACTATCAGCGTTCTCCACACACCGGAGGCGGAAAACAAATAGAAAATATTGCACTCAAATTTTAAAGTTCGTCGCACAGCATCGTGAAGCCAGCCCCATCGCAATGGACGTTATCACAAGTCGACAGAGCTTCATTGGGTTTGTCCCTCCTATCTAGAGTACAACCGTGGTTATTGTTAGCTTCAATCTCTGAACCTGTAGCGCATGGAGAGAATAAACAGTGAAGACTTCGCATCCAGCCGATGTTAACACCCGAATATGTATCTTCTAGTGTGATCTTGGCCCTCTTACATGATCGCTTCTAGAGTACATATACGTATGAACCACTCGGTTGAAGACCCTTGCCGAATCGAGACCAAGAATGACCATCGTGTCTCCACAGACAGTGAAGAGAGAAAATAAAACCTAAGGATGTTTTGAAGCCCTTCGATTGGTTATTTACCTGATCATTCTGGTTGAATACTGTTGCTTACTATGCAGTAGGAACTTAGCAATCTAGCGTCAAAAACGGGCTAGATGGCCTACTCTATTTTTAGATGACGCAAGCAACCGCAATGCAAACGGTCGTACCAGGTGCTTGATTTCTCGATATCGAGAACAGTTTGTGAAAGAGTATCTCGCTATTAGTTAACTGAATAGTGTGCATATCTGTGACATAAAAAATGAAGGTTTTTATAGTGGTTCAGACAGTCCTAATCTACGATCGTATTTTGGTTTCATTTTATCCTACGAAAAAGTAAAGTGGCGCCAAGTGTACCACGTGCATGCTTATTTAAAGACTTATGCCACAGTTGGTTAATGTTGTTGTACGATGAGCCGTGCGGCATTACCTATGGCATGCATATTAATGCAATACTCAAGCGCTTAATATATGGGGTTCACTCTGAGTGAAGGTCAGCAAGCCAGAGAGAACTAAAGGTGAAAATTGAATAGAGTGCGATGTTCAACTTCCCGTGCCCGCCCGACCAATTTGGAGTGCTTGCTTGATGGCAGCTTTTGCAATATGGTTTACCTAATGATCCAACTTGCGCGGTACAGCATAGCTGAGTAAAAGATATTCTGAAAGGGACAGCCATCGGTTCCTAATTTTTCCATTATATTCTGTGAAATGATTGAGATAATGGCCGAGCAGTCAATTTACCAGTGCAATTTGTTATTAAAAAAGGCGGAACTGTTCTAGGTCGAGGTTGGAATGCAGAATCCCAATAGGGTATCATGGAATCGGTGTGCGGCTAACGAGACTACTTGCTTATTGACACTGCCGCTAAACGAATAAAAAAAAGCTCTTCAGTATGAACTACCAACAAGCCCAGTAAGCGGAAATATAAGTAGACCCGCAGGCCCCAGGATCAAATCTCGGCGGCAGCAGCTGCATTCCCAATGGAGGCGGAAATATTGTAGGCCCGTGTGCTAAGATTTGGGTGCACGTTAAAGAACCCAAAGGGTCAAAATGTCAGGAATCCTTCACTACAGTGTTTCTCGTAATCACATGGGCTTTTGGGGCATTAAACCCCACATATCAATCAAATCAATTTGAATTATAAGTATGCACCACTGCATTTGGAAAAAGTCTCTCTACTCCCCTCCGATGCACAAAACATGAAGAAGCTTCATATAACTGAATGTAGGGTGAAGCAAGGTAGGCATAGTCCGTAGAGTTTCCTATTACCATCAAGGGGGAACTAAGACTATATGTTCATTGGTGAGTAGATAGCACAGTATAGAAAAACTGTACGTTGCACGTGTTGCAAAAATTGTTTCTTGACTTAGGAAAATACTACCGAACATTTGTGTAGGCAGGCTGTGGCATAACTGCTATACATTAAACTCAATCAAATATATAACAATATGGTTGCCACCAGCTCCACTGTTTAGCAAGTGCTCGTGACGTCAAGCAAGTGCAGCTGTTTGAGTTCATTTTCCCGGTAAAGGAATCAGTCTGGAGTGGCAAAGGACAAAACCATCAGTCAGTCGGTGTGCTGTGGGTTGGCCCTCCTACGTTATTATGCAGAGTTTATCATAAAAAAAGCATGTTGTGAGTATTAGAGTGAAGACACTTGTGACGAGACTGCAGAAGAGGTGGGAATCGGAGTGCATGGCTATCGAGTGCATGGCTCTCACTCAGTGAGAAAACAAGAAAGTGTTTGAGTCAGCATGTCGTTTCTAGTTTCAAATAGGGTCTCTGTGATTATTGCCACATAAAGCCAGACAGGTGCTCGTAGCTATATCTCGGAGCTACCTACAGCCTGCGAAATAACAGAGGACATGGCATTGCCGCTTCTGCGTCATTTTTAAAATGCAGGAAGTCCCGCGTAACTTTAGCCAGAGTTAAAGATATGCCGGAACACGTAGAGTCGACGCGACCAATTGCATGTTGCTCGCCATTGTCCGGAGTTAGACAATTTTTTGTGTTTTCAAATAATGCATAATAAATCTGTTTAATTAACTAACTTCTGAAGGAACGAAGATTGATAAATTTTCAATGAGAAAATTGTAGATCGGCCTGCGAAACCCCAAATAGATAGTTCTAAACTTCATATCTGTTAGGAATTAGTGTTTTTCTGCTAATTGCGAATGCTCAATCAATACAAAAAATACCACGTGACAAAACCGCTTGTGCGCCGGTGAGCACAATGATTCTAGAGCTCCCTAACTTTCCGCGTACGAACGACCATATCCTTCGCACCAATGTGCTCTCTCGGCAGGGCCGCAACAATGGTGGTGGCTTCGTGATGAACCCGTTTTCCTGTGGGCTACAAGAACAATAACAGCTGTGACTACATAACGCTGTCATGAACCGTTGCAAGAGGAATGTTTTATGACGCATAGGCCTGCGAACGGAGTCGAGTGGGCTGACCAGGCGAAGCTGCCTTCACCCCCCTCCCCCTCTTTCCCTTCAAATAATGTGAATGGCGGCGCCAACTCTGTCCGAC
The DNA here is from genome assembly GCA_013436015.1 of Rhipicephalus annulatus. Lineage (NCBI taxonomy): Eukaryota > Metazoa > Arthropoda > Arachnida > Ixodida > Ixodidae > Rhipicephalus > Rhipicephalus annulatus. The sequence continues at coordinate 705 of WOVY01010226.1, read as the reverse complement.
TCCGTCCCTCGGTTGGATCTTCGGTGGCGTATTTAAGGCGCAAATTTATGGCTACGCACTGTTTTTCAGAGTAACGGCCACCGGGAACCTGAATTTAGAAAAGTGGGCACCTCCCATATTCACACCTGGAAATACCGTTGCGGGAAACACTCAATTGCTTTATTTTTGCATTCATGACAGAGCTTCTTTTCCTTCGAACTCGACTAGCAGCAAAGGCATGGGCGTGTCCTGCAGAGAAGTTTTGGAAAAAAATGGGCTAACAAACAACAAACTGTGCTCCGTCGGAATTTCGTGAAGCCAATGACACTGTAGGTGACCCTTGCATTTTGATGGTCAGCTTTTAAGGACGCCAAGATAGTTGTTGCAGGTTCGTATCCCATAATGATGCTCAAAGCAGTCCTAGACTGGTCACCGGTATCGGTGGTGCATGTTAGATCAGTTTGAGAGCACGAGTGATCGCATGGCTGGTTGTAGCTGATATGTAATCTTGTCGCCTATTTTTTTTGCAGATCATTTTGACATAGAAAGGGATCTTGGACAACACGTGAGAAGAACAGTAAGTATTTTAGTAAAGTGAAGGTATAGTCCTTTCATAAATGGGATACCTGAAGCGGTACGTTGTAGTGCCCGCGTCGTAGCGAAGATTACGGCACGTGCGACGTTAGACACAACAAATAAAAAACTCCGGTTTTATTTTTTATTATT